>JAVQJF010036988.1:0-53882 GCA_036023855.1 Gadopsis marmoratus
GCAGGTGACTACAGCTGGGACTTATGAACTGGAAAACACAATGAGACTTTAGCTTGAAGCCTTACCTATTCCCAGTTCAAATGTTATGACAATACCAGAAAAAATGAATCTTTTACACATATTTTTATGAGTGTATGTATAGGCACTTCCATTACTGGACAGTTGGAGACTCCAAAAGGACCCTTGGTTGTGTATATAAAAGTCAAAACAGAGGTAGGCACAAAGGTATAAAGCAAAGGCAGCAAACTATTTACAAAATAACATTCTAATAATAAAACTGCAAACTATTTACAAAATAACATTGCAAACTATTTGCATGACCTTGTACATGACCTTTATTATTAGCAATGTGCCACTCTTTGTAACAACCAAGTGTAGGGAAAACACACAAAAACACATCACAGAAGCATTTCACAGCTTCAATTCACGCTTCTGTGTCTGTGAAGGCCCTACTCTCCCCTTCCCCCTCCTGTTCTCTGGCTCTTGGCTGGCCTGACTCTGGGGAGTCGGGGGGTGGGAGTTCACTTTACTCAAGACAATTATAGGTTATAGTTTGCTGAAACACCCTAAAGCGACATATCCCCATGTTCAGAATGTCATTGGCTATACGACACGCCAATCATTATCATGACGAGCTGCAATTTGCTCGTTTTTTAGAAGAAAAAAGAGGGGCATGTACTTCCCTTCAATGCAGACTATCATTGACTATCACAGTCTGTGGACGGGACATAGAAGGTCCGATTGGGTCAATTGAGCTGTCAATCAAAACATAGGAAGTCAGCGGACATTTTGAAATCAAGATATTGAAAATATCTTCATGTGAGCCGGAGTTATTACAGAGAACGTGTGAAATATGATGCACAACTGTCAACTACTGAGACATGCTGCTGCAGCATTCCGTGGGATATATGGATGTAATAACGTGTTCAGGACTAAAACTTTTACTGGATTTTTATCGTCTGGACTGTTTACAATGGAACAGGAGAATTTTTGGCGTCTTGTTATTGATCTGTGGATTTCTTTGAGACTTCACAGGTGAGGTGCAATAACTTTGTTTACTTGTTGTGGACTGACATTATTGTTGATTGTATCGGCTGTGGTTGGATCTCGAAATGGTTGGCATCAATCGAATAAAACAGGACAAGAGACGTGCAGGTGGCCTTTTGCTCATTTGTCCAGTTCAGATGATGTCAGAGAGCCTGAGGACTCACACCCATGACCTCCGATCAGCCACAGTTTATTTACAGTATTTCCTCTGAGTGTGTAAATGTAAATGTGTGTAAAATACCCTCCATGATGGAGATGTGCACAGCTCTCCGTCGGGTCCTGGGCACGCTGGTCAAACGAGGGCCGTGGGTGATGGATGGACAGCTCCTACTTGGCACCATGCCAGCCCTGGACAAAGACACACACACACACACACACACACACACACACATTACCATCTATAATATATACGACACAATACATGACATAAAAAGCATAAATCATCATTAGCCCACATTTTAGGGCTGCAGGCAATATTTTATAAGAATTCTGACCTGTGTATCTCAGGTGGGTCTCTCTTAATTTTGGCACTTTGTTCCATTACCTCTTTTGCAACCTTTCCACTGAGGAAAAAAACAAAAATAAAAAAGATTTATACAAAACACAAGCACTAAAAGAAGCCCTGCAGCACCGCCGGACATATATGTAACATTTTTAGCCAAGGCTGTTACAAGGCTTAACATGTAAATATGTACTTTATATTCATTCCTTGATAATCTATAAAGTAGCACAAATATTTCATTCAGTACCTGTATCTAAAGCGACTACCCTTGAAGAAGAGATTACTACTGGACACAGTGCGGACTTGACTCGACTTTTCCAACCTGTGAGTAAATGGAAAGAGTAAACATCATAAACACAATCATAATCGTATACATACATGGAATGATGTCCTTTCTGCAGTTTTGTGTTTCAGGTCTTGTGACTCACTTGTAGAAGGCTTGATTCTCAACTCCACATTTCCAAAGATGCTTACAGGCCTCAGGTGTAGGTGCAAAGTATGTCAGTATGATCTTCTTATCCTACAACACGTGCAGTACAGTAACCCATATATACATTTAATATAGAAATCAAACTTCAACCAGACAACTTTTCAACACATTTTCATGAGGCTACAGGACATTATGACTGATGAGCCAAAGCAACCACTCAAGAATAGTTGTCTGCTGAAACCCATGGCTAGCACACACATTTTTGTCCAATCATTCCCCATTTACTTCACTGTTAAAGATAGATTACATTGGCTCCCTGGTGGCAATGTCTCCATGCATGAGCCACAGCCACACTCATTAAACTTCCTGAGCTCCACGGGCTAGGAAAGGCAGTGTTTTAATAATGCATACACACATACCTCCTTCTGATTTGCATATATATGGAATGTCTTTGCTTCAAACTTGAGTTTGGTCACCTCCTCCCTGAGTGTGAGAGACACAGAAAGACAGAACAAAGTACAGACAGACAGAGAGGAAAATTATGACAAATATAAACAGAAGAAGACAAAGTGAGAAAGCACAATGAAGAGAAAGAAAGAACAGCTAAGAGAAAGAAGGGAGGGACAGAAATGGATAAAGGTGGTAAAATATGTATTGTTTGTGGAGGCAAATAAGGCCAACAGTGTTTAATTTCTGTGTTGAAAAGTCTAGACAGATTGATTGTAGTTATAAGCTGCAAAAGATTTAAAAAACAGATTTCTACAGCAATACAACTCCAAACGACTCAGACTCTGAGTGTGCTGCTTCACAACTGCTTAACTCAGCTGCCATGATAAAGTTACTAATATCCTCTTGTACAGATCACTGGTTGCTTTTTGTTTCTTTGGACTGCTTTTGCATCAAATTTCACTAAATTTGCAGATATATGAACAAGTTGTTCCTACTGCATATACAATGTACATACCATGGATGTTTTAAACAATGGTGGCATCTAAAAATGACAGGACATCATTTCAAATGCTGCTCACCAAATGATTACAACTCTTGGTGGCCTTTACAGTAAATATACTGTACAGTGTATTGAACCTAATAGTTCAAATGATCATAATTCATAGAGTAGTGAATGCTTGTGGTGATCTGGACATTTTTGTAATAGTTTCAAAGCTGTCTCTTTTGTAAAGTGTGTGTATGACACACAATACTTTAACAGCTGATGGGGCGTATATTGTATTATTAGATTTGATAAAGAGGATGTATTTTTATGAAGGTTTGTTCCATCTCATCTCGTTTTTTCTGCCTGCTTGTTACGTTGCACTGGTCCATATGGAGCTTTTGGAATTAACTTTTTCTGCACACAAATGGCCTCAAAGTCTTGCTCACTAATGTGGGCATGCACATGCACACTTTTCATTTAAATATGGTTGTTATCTAGTATCATGTCGAGTCTGGACTCACCATTTGAGGAAATGGACCCTCCTGTTTCCTTGTAGCACAGTGAATCCAAACGGAGTAAAAGCCAGAAAAGCTGGGTTGCCAGACACATCCTGGCAGGCACACAAGCCCATGTGTTTTGTTATTGTATAATCACAATTTTAGCTTAACTTAATTTTAATTTACAGTGAGTATATTTTCTTGTAAATTTGCATCATTGATAAAGGGCACTTCAAGACAGTAGTATAACAAATTCATTTTAGGATTTACTCTTTTGCTCATCTCACATTTACGCCAAAAACATGCAAAATGACTCATTACATCAAAGTGTGCATTAAATATAAACTCATAAAAAGCTTATAATTTTAAATTGTAATGTAAAGACCACCTTGCATGGATGAGGGTCCACTCCATACGTCTCCAGCATCTGAGCCTTCTGGAGGAAGTTGAGCTCTGACGTTTCAGGACTCTGACCTCTGGGAGAAAGAAAACAATAAGTCAGTTGGCTGGCTTCTGACACAACCATCTGTCAACTGAGAGGAGATCATCTGACTGAAAGTTTGTGCTCTTTTGATAAGCTGAAACCAAAGAGATTTTAGTAGGAAATCAGGATTTTGGTACTGAAACCTTGATATCACTAACATAAAGCATATGGCTTGTTGATTAGAGTGTCCAAAGGATTTGCTGGGCCCATCTGTCATGTTTTTGTCGATATGATGTAAAGTTACCCAGAGAGATGACGCAGGAATAACTGGGTAGAATGAATAATAAGCAGATGCTAAAATGTTTCTATGTGCTGCAGAATAAAAAAAGATTTTACCAAAGAAGCCTGGTACCAACCACTTATTCTTTATTAGTACTCATTTAGGGAACCTAAAAAACACTCATGATGCATTATTATTATTTTAGCTAAGCAGAATGAATGTCTTCATCCAGCACTTCAGCAGAGAGTGTTTATCTGCCAGGAAAACATTGAGCAGGCTATCTTCGTCTCATAATCAAATATCGTCATCGTGTCGAGAGAATGGCGGTAAAGCTGACCTGTTATTCAAAGACCTGGCTGATCATATTTGTCCCAGGCCAAAGACCAAAGCAGTAGTTAATCATCTTACAGCTGTTATATTCAGAGCATGGGTACTGACCAAAAGAAATAAAGGATTAAAAATCAGTCTGCTGTTATGAGTCCTTACTGGGACTGGTGTATGAGTAGAATTAGTCTTAGTCAAACAGCCTGGCTCAAGTGGATGAAGTACTGCAGCTCTTTGTTTCCACTCTGGTATTGTAGATGACCCTGATTTGCTTCCTTTATCCTTTTGCCACATCCAGAGCCCTTGTAGTCCTGGCAAATTACTCTGTCAAATATAGAAGCAAATCTATGCAAATAGGAGCACATTTTTAGTTTTGAATTCTTCCAGCACTGTGATCATTCTTCCAGAAAATGGTTTCTGGTTCAACTTCTTCCTGTGCTGCTGATACATAGATCTGGGGAGAAGCATCTGATTGGTCAATGCTGCCGTTATAACAAGAAGGTGGAAATGAACAATAGAGGGCAGTGTAGGATCAAATCTCTGTTTGTGTGTGTGTGTGTTTGTGTGTAAAAGATAATGAGAAAACATAAGTTGCTTAATTGAAGTTTGTTATCTGTAATCAATCAAATAAAGGTTACACAATATAACTTTAGATCTATGAGCCCTGGAAGAGCTCACCTCTGCACAATGGATTTTGCACTTAATGGTTCGGCCAATTAAAATAAATGTGGTCATGGCGCAAGGGTAACCATGTGCAACCTTTATTCTATTACACAAGCTTTGTCTTTGAAAGAACTCTATAGGCTAAAGGTGGCAAACTCCCAGGTTCTCACACTATCTGCTGTGACACATGCTGTGACCTTGACCCACACTGTTCGGCACACTTCCACTTTAAGGCTGAGAAGGCAAAACAACATCACCAGAACATGACTGACCACCACAAATTCACATCTGTCACCGGGTTTAATAGAAACACTGCACCTAGGTGAGCATAAAATACCTACCATCCTGGAGACACATAATCCACAAGTGGTTTACCTTTGGATTGCCATTATTAGAAATTAGCAAGCAGGAAGTGCTAAAACATGGACCAGGGGTGAGGCAAAGTGTCTCACACTGTGTAGAAGCTGGGGATTGTGAGATCCCCGCCTCAGACTTGGTGTATGTGGGAGCGACAATAGCATCCAACACCCCCAACTGACCTTTCACTGCCAAAGACAGAACATGCAGTATCAGCAGCCCAAGTTCTCCCAAAGGTCCAAAGTGCTCAAAAGGAGTACAAAAAGATCCAGAAACAGTGTGAAATAGTGTGAACAAGTTGTGTGAACTGTGCCCAGACTCTTTGAACTGTCAGCACCACTAACCAACTCAAATTCACCAGAGTGTTAATGGATGTGCGGACATTGGTTTCTGGCCACTGTTTTCCTGAGGCAAGGCCCCTCAAAAATTGCGAAATTATAAGGAACACCTTGTCGGCCAAATACTGCAGTCTGGGGGGATGCTGCAGACTAGTTCAACCACCAGGCCAATGTTCAAAGTGTAGTAGTCAGAGTCTGTACTAAACTTGTACATGAACATTTCTGAATTTTGTTGCAGAGGTGGGTGGGCAAGTCTTTAGATCCTCTTTGAAAGCAGTATCAAAAGAAAACCACCCACCCACCCACACACACACACACACACACACACACACACAAACACAAACACAAACCAAATCAACAGACGTGAATACTCGGCACATTAAGTAGCTATGAAATTTCAAACCCATAGCTCTGCAGGTCTGATCAGATTACTTGCAGATGTGCTCTGATTGTGAGATGTCCTCTTTTGTGATTATTTGTGATTTTTTTAAGGTAGTCTTTGCAAAGAAGTCCATTTCAATATACACTATATTATGCTCCACTTCCAACACTGCTTTTCACTTGGGACTTTCCTTCACCACTATAATGGAAATTTAGGAAACTCAAACCAGTTGCATCAGTGTTGTACCCATAATGAGAGCTGACGTGTCCTCTCAAGTGTTACTGCTAAACACAGTTGCCATATGGACACCTATAACCATCACAGTAGTCATTCATTTTAGTCTTCCTATGAATTTAAGATGCACTATGAGAGTACTGTGTGTAGGACCAGCAGCTAGGAGTGCTTCCGTGATGCCTGCACTGTGGCTGCTATGGAAGTGTAGAATTACAGAGGTTTACCGGCACATGGACATGGACAGGTGTCACCTTACATCAGCTCAGTCTTGTGGATCTCAGCAATCCGCCGCTCCAGCTTCTCAGAGTGCTTGGGGAAGAACTGGAACTTGGAGCTGTAACCCTCTGGGTGTTTTCCGGGGTCGTAGTCACCAATCTCAGCTGGAAAACAGGAGAAACGACACAGCAAAGGAAAGTTCATCTTCCATGTTTGATGATGACTTTTTAATCCACTTACATAATTTCAATTGTAATTGCCTTTCAATCTCTCATAGTTGTCATTGGCTACAAGTACTAGAAGTAGTACCAAATGCAACCCCACGTGAACATCAATAATATGTGATGCATACCTAACAAGTGTTTATGAAATATTTTCTGCAATGAATAAATGCTGATGGTGGGCGGATGATTCATAGGTAAAAGGTAGCTGCAATCAGGACATATGTTTTAATATGAATAATGATTTAAGTAATTTCTTATAATCACATTTATTACATTTAATCTTTTCTATAAGATGACTGCACCAAGGGCATTTGACACTTTAATTTTTGTATGTAGTTGTCCTGATGAACGCAGAGTCAATACTGTAGTCAAAGACGATGCACAGTGCACAAAGCAAAGACCAAGAAGTCAAGGTCAAAAAAGGCCCACGCAAAACATCAATGGTTACTGAAAAGTCCAGGGCTGATTAGCAGGAGCTGCAACACTTCATTCTCAAACTGACAACAATCCACAAAACTTAAAAGACTTTTTAACCAGCTGACAGTGAGTCAAGCAAGGATTGATGTGAGCAACGTCACAGTCACACTGTGTTAGTTAATAAAGGTGAAACATCTGCAAACATTGAGACAATGCAGCCCTATACATGCCAATTCTACTTTGAAGAACATACATGAGTAAATCAAAAATGTGTATAGACCAATACATTCTCTATTTTATCTTAAAAAGAAGTTTTTGCCCATTTTTAACCTTGCATTAGTGCATTAGTTATTCTGTACAATCAAAAAAACCTGACCATTTACGTTACTTTACTAACCACTGATCTGACTGCAGACGGTGGAGGAACTACACAGAGAGTTTGGCTACTTGCCTGCTTTCTGGGGAGCACTGTACTACGCAGGCAGCCATGGTGGTTGAAAACGGACTCTTAGACAGCCAGAAGCATTCAAGTTTGTACAGGGAAGAGACATTATGGATTCACATTTTCACATTCTGTCAGTGTCGAAGCGTGATCATTAGAAGCCAGAGACACCTGGGAAGGAAGAACTTTACAGAAAGCGTAGACTCAGGCAGCCACTGATTTGGCAAGGCAAAATGATAAAGACTTAAGTTTTAACAAAACTGGAATTGCCCCCTTCACCATTCTCTATAGTACCTGTAAAACAAATGATATGCCTACAGTTAGCCAGTGCTGAACGTTTCACCAAGCTAGGCAGTATCGGCCAATTTCTTCCAATATATTGATGTTACAGTGTCCAGGGCCACAGGAAGACTCAAGCACATTTACATTCAGGGATCTGCTGAGAGAGGCTTGCCGGATAGCTGGTTGGCACAGTGTGTGACAGGGAAACTGTCCCTTAATGCATCTCACCTCCTGACACCCAAATGAGCCTGTCAAACGGAAACCTAGCGTCTTCCAAAGCCATCAACTTTTTACAAAACTGTCGCATTGTTTCAAAGGGAAACACACCGACTTAGTCATTGAATCTCTTGAAAATTTAAAGTAATAACTGTGTCTGTCTAAATTGCTTTTTATTGTGCTTAGGGTTGTCCAAATTTGAATTTTCCATTCAAGATAAAAACCACAAGGTCACAAGGTCCCCATCAAACATCCATTCACATGGAACACAGTGTTTATTAAGAAGCCAGGGTCATATGGAAATCAAGAAGAGTCTACAGACAGTCACAAACATTATTAATATCATATACATTCATATGTGGCAGAAACACCTCTGTCAGGAGAAGTACGGTAATTTATTTACAGCTGTAGTTTGGGGTGATGATTCCAACATGAGAACCACAGCTGTGGGAGCTGAGGGTTGTCACTGAAATTAAATCACACAATTTTAGATCAAAACAATGTGTGAGAAATAACATTTAATTGGCTCAAAGTCAGAGAACACCATGACACTGCTTGGCTTTCTGGTCAAGGTTGCAGCGTGTGCCCAAAGTCAGGACGTTTGTGCTTGTTTGAGAGTTTGATGTAAAACAAAGGCACAGTAGTCTGATTGAAGGCTCTGTAGCATTTTGTTAATACGTAAATGATGACACCCTTTTTTGTCGTACCTTGTAATATGTAGGCAGCCAACAGAGCAGCATCTGATGTCTTGCACAGGAGGCGACCATGGTACAGGTCCCTCTTAACCTGTAGGAAGACGAGATATCTGTGGAGTGGAACACAGAGAAACTGATTTGGGTCATTATTTAGATGGGACCAATATGGACCTTCCTATTCTTGGTTGCACAAACGGTGGATGTTTGCAATTTAAAAGTAAGGTGTCGCTAGAGGCTACAGGTGTGGCTCAAGGGACACCTTACTCTCGAAAGTCAGGGAATCACTGAAGCTCTGTCCATTAGATGTTGAGATATTTCACAGGATGAGCGAAAACTTTCACCTGGTAGCGCTAGAGGGAAGGTCAGTGGGTTAACTAAAGCCAGCAGATTCATCCTCTGGGATCAGATTAGCTCTATACAGTGAAATGTAAAAGAAATGTAGCGACATCTCCATTACACTAGTGCCCCTTCGCATCCCATTTATAATTAAAATGAATGTGTGATTGACAGTGTTTCTGTTGGGACATTAGAGATGGGACATGCAGTCTACCTCGATGCGGAACTCGAGCTAAAGCATAATCATTTTTGGAATTCACAATGATTTAAAATGTGACTGCTGGGTCTCACACATGGTCCACATGGAGCAACTCATTTCAAACGCCTGTGATTCGGCTTCTCTCCAAGCAGCAAAGCAATAAACAGTATAGCAGTAAGCATTGCTGTGAAAAATGTCAGAGAAGAGTCGGGGTGTATACCGAGCCTTGCTACATTACAGAATGCTCAAGCTATTGCCTGATGCCTGTAATGTAAGTTATATGCAGGTTGCACACTGTGTTCATTTGGATGCACTTGCTTACAAAAAAGTGTTAAGCTTCAATTATTCCCTACAGCTAAACTGTCTCACACTGCAGCTGGTCACAAGCTGCAACTCATGACGCTGCACAAGGGCACTTCAGCAGTGCAAATACAGACCCGTCTGGATCCTGCCACCGCCTTGTTATATAAAGAAAATAAAAAGCTAAAAGCAACATAAAAATCTATGCAAAATGTTGTTACCGTTCCTATCTATCTCATCTACTATGTATTTGAGTGTCTGAACAGATGGCGGAGGATGGAGGAGCTCTCTCATGTCGGTGCTCTGCTCTATTAAGAAGAGCTGGGGTGTGAATAAGAGAGTTGACTGCGTGGCAACCAGTCGAGGGATGTGATTTACAGGGATCTGTGCGCTCAGTAGCTCTCTGGCTCAGTCCTCACAGCAGTTTGTTCAGCTGTGAAGGATGCCACACACAGTACCGTGGTGGCGAGGAACTTCATGACACCGCAGCTTATACAAAAAGAGAATTCTCAAATGCACATGGACTCTGAACTCCCGAGCTCTGGATACTGTTATGAAATTAAACTTGTGGTTTTTCTTTTGTACCTCCATCACTACGTGCCTTTTCAATACTTAAGACAAATTCAGATTTAAAATATTATACAGTGACGAAGACATCTTTTCACTCTTAAATTTCCAATGAAACTCTATCATCCAACTCTCTAATTTGCCAGCATTCTACTCAATAAAGTAAGGATTGCTGCAGACCTAAGAAGTATGTACTGAAAGGATTCTCAGATCATAGAAAAGCAAATATTATTCTTTAAACCTCTACTTAGCTGCAGTCCCCTTCTTCATTTTTCAATTATCTAAAAGTCAGCTGCAGAGGCATAAAGTAACAAATCATGAGAATAGTTTGGATCTGATTTTGTGAGACAAAGATGTTAATTGAAAGGCAGAAGATAAAGACGTTCCCTTTATTTCAATAAAATCTGGAGAGACTGATTATATTTTATATCTTTGCTCTATGTGGGCATTTTTACATTGTGGTTAAGGCTAGCAAAAAATAGTGACGTATGATGTAATCGTCCTTAGTTGAGTGTAAGGTGTTTATTTATGTACGTGATGGCTGACCTTATATAGAAAACTGTACTGTCTGTTTGGGTTGTGTGTTTTGGTTGGCTCCAAATGAAAAATGCTAGAGGGTGACAGGAAAATCTTCTTTCCATATTGCCTGCTTGTGATTAATTTAGTCTTCTTTCCATGCCGTCCTTTGAGTTTTGTAATTGCTAATCCCACCTCAACGTCAACACATCATGACCTCTCGCTGAATTGTCTTTGGTATATAAAACAACTGTCAAATGATTGCTCCCAACTCCCCTGCACTCCAGGGTATCGCTCTTTCCAACATGATTTTTTATACCACCAGTGAGTGAGCGGTCAAACAAACCAACAGGAGGCTGCAATGAATAACCCGTGCTGCAACACCACAGCAAAAAACTATATCAGAAGGATTTCTAAAGATGTTCTGGTTGTATCTGTAAAGGTTTGTGATTACACATTTGATTCAGAAAACTGTGTCCTTACTCGGCGCCCCTTAGGATTTCCTGTCACGACAGCCATGATTAGCAACACGAGATCATTTCCTCTTTCGTTAATTTTGACACTAATCGAAACATATGCCGTACTTGTGACCCATGCATCAGGTGAAATTTGCGAGCAAATTTTATTTGACAAACAGGAGGCTGCCACCAATTACAGCCTGCATGTAAGCAGTGCTCTTCTCTCCCATGCACACAGGTATCATGTACATACCCCGTTTAGTCCTTTCACCAAATGAAATGGCTGCACGGCATGATGACATATTGCACACTGACAAACTGATGACACACTTTATTAAAGGCAAACTCCTTTAATCAAGGCGTATGTTTACAGGTGTTGAGCAGCACTACTACATATGTGAAAAAAGCATTTTGTGGCTCCAGAGGGAGCTGCATGAAATATGATAAATTAACTATGTCTCTTGAGTCAGGGTCGGTTGGGTCTGAATGCTATAAATTTGAAAATGTTAAAAATCTGGGGTTGTGCAGAGTGTGGAGCCCTCTTGAGGTAAGTGGCTCTAGGCTGCGTTAGCCTTTACTAGTATAACACACCTGAATCTGAGACCGGACTGTCGGTGGTCGAGTTGCATTGTGGTTAATGAAAGTGCAATTAAAAAGACAATATCTCTGGTTCTGCTACATCGCTTAGGATCCTGTTTTTAAGAAAACTATCCATCGTGTGCCCGACAATGTTATCGAAGAGATTTTAAAACATTGCTCAACCCTACTGCCATTTGTACAATTAGCGTGTATTATATGATTGGTTTGGAAAAGCAAAACAAATCACTGAAGAGGCATAATCATGTCACAACTCTCTCTTTTAAAACTTCAGTGGGAGAGAAAAAGAGTCACAAAGATTGTCAGAGTAAAATTTAACATCCATCCATCCCTTAACCCCACCCTCCCCAGCTGCAGCTCGCCCAGCTATCATGAAATCTTACCTGGTGATTTCCTCTTTTAGGGCAGCAGGGTCAGGTGGATAAAACTTGACACGCAGACACATGGTGAATGGGGGCTGGGCTGGGGAAGAAAGACAAACCATGTTTCTAATGTGCTCTGTATAATTTGCGTGTTTTTCTTTTTTTTTGTACGACATATTTGGCACATTATTACTCTGCTTTGGACACAGGATTTAAACAGAAGGCAAGTTAAATTCAATACTTACATTTCATTTGTTTGGCAATTGACTTTGTAAACTCCAACCAATGCTGAAAGTGAGAGAGAGTGAGAGAGAGAGAGAGAAGTAAAAACCTGCACTTTGGACACTGAATCTTTAGCTGCTAAACTGTCAGTCTGGAGCAGCAGCAGCTGAGCATGGTGAAAACTCCCAACTCCTTGCCTTCTATTTATGTAGACCCCCTACAACACAGTCACCATGCAGAGAGGAAGAAAAAAAAGCTCTTTGGAAGATAATCAGGCGAGCTCTGTTTTCTGTCAGTGCTAAACAATCATGAGGAGGAACAGACTCTAATCAGTGAGATGATGACATGCTGACGTTAACTTGGCACTGCGCTCACAACACAGTAACAGTATGATGCTACAGTTCGTTAACTTTAATTTCTAACTTTTTTTTAGCAACACCTGCATTCACATTTTCTTAAAATGTCTGGTTGAAGGGGGGTTGGGGGACTGATTATACCAGTACAGCCTGGCATTTTTATATAACAACCATTTTAAAGGTATCCATCACTGTCTGCTAGACTTCATTGATAATCTGCTGGAGATCTACAGACTCTAAAAGACACTGTAGTGTTGGTAAAGACTGGCTGGGAAAATGTACAGAACAGCTACAGAGCTTCCAAGTGTCGACAGATTGCTTATCTTTCCATCAGCGTCACAGGGTTTCCTTGGACCTTTTAAGGTTTATATTATTGTCCACAAAAACCAAGTCTAGCGCTATATTACCTTTGACAACATAAAATGTATTTTAAAGGATAAGAGATTGGCTCTGCGAACATGTGGACAAACCTTAAAAACTGTTCATGTCACGCAATGTAACTCCTCTATTAAATGACAATGCAAGGTCGTTTTAAAATGTTTAATGGCTCGGTTTTTCCTTTTGAACACATTTCACTGTTAAAATCATCTCAGGTGTATCAGATAAAAGAACGACACAGAAACAAATGACAAGAGAGGAAGATAGAGAGACTGGAAATTACAGAAAGAAAGAGAGACATGGCCACCAGGTTTGGTTAATTATTAAAAATTAATACTCACCCTCTGCTTGTCTGGGTCAACATATCTAATGCCAAAGTAGTCTTTCTCCAGCAGATTGAGATGGTGGCAGATGAGGTCAAACAGGTACTGTCCCTTGGCATCCCGCTGAAAGAAAATTCATACAATGTACTTACTATTGAGGAACATTGAAAACAGCAACTTCAATTCACAGGACTCCACAGATACCCTCTCCATCCCTAAATTTGCATATTCACAGATAATGAACCCCCAGCAGATCAATGGTGCATATATGTGAACAAAGTCTACACTATATTCCAGGTAGGTCAGCAAATGACGTCACACGTTATATAATGAAGGAGACATTTTAAAAACACATTGATAGTGTCACATGAAAATCATTCTTTCCATTTCTCATCAGGAGGGCCATTTAATTTCGAGCCCCTGAGAAGTCAAAAGGGCCACCAGTACGTGCTTTAACATTTCGCTGCCCTCAAGGGAGATATATGACGGCTATCAAATATTCATATGAAGGCAGCAGCCATCTGTGAAAGCTTTGAGAAATCTCTGCTGCAGAAAAAGACCTGGAAACGCAGTGAGACAAGGTGTGGGCAAAAGGCAGGCTGGAATGGAGAGAAAACCCTTGTCATGTAATGCAATACACAAAATCTGGCCCTTCCAAACATATGAACACTTTTTTTGTCATTAAAGAACTTGGAAATACAGTTTACATTTTTAGTTAGGTTGTTAAAAGAAGCTGTTCAGGTACCCAAATTCAAACATCCTGTGTAGCCTTGATCAGATGTGGCAGGCAGAACTGGAGAGGAAACAGACCTGCTGTCCTGGCAGAGGCAGATAATCTTGCATAAAGCTGCATCTGCCCCAAAAGACTCATTAAAACCTTTTCTAATTAAGTCTTTATTTAGATTTAACTGCAACAATGAGGAACGTGGCAACGAGGGTGCCACTGAATGCGCAACGGAACACGAGCCAGTTTGGTTAGGCTGCATAGCCAGCAAAATTTATTTCCGAACTTATTAAGCCACTGACATATATCAAAATAGTTATAGCCCCCTTGTAGAGGAGTACGCTCCGAGGGATGATTTCCTTTAAGGGTGCAACATTTTAAAGAAATACCTCGATTGATAAAGAAATTCCAGCAAATATCAGCCACATTGTATCAATGGAAGCAAAGCTAAAGATGGTATGTCAACATAACACGTTCAAGTTAGCTACTTTAGCTCCTTGTCGGCCTTCTCCAAAACAACTGAAATGTTTTTAAGGAATAGTTCAGCATTTCTATGAAATATACTCACAGGCCTTCTCTTCTAGAGAGTCTAGATGAGAAGATCGATACCTGTTATATCTGTGCAGCAAATACGAAACTACAGCCAATAGCTGGCTAGCCTAGTGTAGGACAAAGACTGGAAACAGAGAAATAACTAGCCTGGCTGTGTTGAAAGGTAACAAAATCCATCTATCAGCACCCTTAAAGCTCATTAATCAACACAAAATATCTTGTTTGTTTAATCTGTACATTTCTTGGACGTGAGCCAGAGTTATGTTGCAATGCAAACATCACATGTTTTACTGCTGACACTCCCAACCATATGTGTAGATACTAAAGTTACTGACATCGTACATTAACAGTAACTAAAGGTTTATTTTAGGGTGCGTCACTAAGGACATCCATGCCTGCATAGTGAGTGCATGTACATTCAGTGTGAGTTGAACAGATTTCTCCATGTGTACCTTGTACAAATAGCTTCAGTGGAAAAGTACACTATAGAATATCCTACAGTGCCCTTTAGAAGAGACACTGCATTCACATAAGTGACACAGAACTGCATAGTCAGAGAAAGTCAAGGCAGATATATGAGAGCAGAAGGGGAAAAGAGAAGTGAAAGACAAAACCAAATAGAGAGGGGGAGAAAACAGAGGAAAGAGAGAGAGAGCTCAAGCAGGGCCAGTTGACTAACTTGTCCTAATACAGCATGACACACAGCACAGCAATTACAAAGAGAGGACAGGAGAAAACTTGCTTTGAAGGAGTGGCCCATGCATGAACCATTTTCAGATACAATCCCTGGTGAGACTCATCATTTAAGACAATGTGAGAATCTCTATGATTGAAGCCTGTTCACGCTTCTGTTTCACTCAATATCGGATCAAATAGCAGAACAAACACCCCTCAGGTGGCTTAACACTGACAGGGCACCCTGAGATTAGAGTTACTCTCCCTCTTTGGAATGGGTTGTGCTGTCGTCAAAGTCAAACTGAACTTATTGCCATTCATGACCACAGAGCCATTGAAAACGTTTCAACTTGAGTGAACAATGTGCGTGAACACCAGGAGTCTCTGGTGAGTTCTGAGCTCAGAGGCTGAGCTGAACACAAAGGTCTACTCCCACAGATGTTGCTGTCCAGCTTACAGCTAATGTACAGTAGGCCTACAGTTGGCACATAGAATTAACAGACATGGCCGTGTGAATGACGCATCCCTTTATGATGTCTTCAGTCCTTCCTTCACGCCAATTTGACTGTTTAAGTTTGTGTTTAATCACCCCAAACAACCAGTGTACCATCTATATGTTAGCTGTAAGCTACCTAGCAATGGACACACAACCATGTCTGTGGGAGTGTGATCACCTCAGCCTCTGACTGAACACAGAACTCCATCCCCTCCTGTCTCTTTTTTACTCTGATCTCTGCACTTTTTTGTCGAATCACATCTTTGACCATTGACTTTGTATTAAATCGTGCCGCCTCTAACATTCACTTTGTGTCTGAATGTGGCCTCGTTTCAATCCTGTTGACAACATCAAGGATCTGCTTGCAAATCCAATATGTGACTAAAAACTTAAATCTTTGTAGATTTAAATAAAATACTTGTCAGCACAACATGCGTGTGTAATGACAAGCCTGCCAAAGGATCTGAAGAGTAATTGAAGAGGTTATATTAAAGTACACCACAGAAGCATCAAGGAGGTACATGCATGAGTTACATCAGGGGGTGCAATTCATTAATGATAAATGTCAGTTTCTAGTTAGCTTTTTTATTAAAATCCTTTAGCCAGCGTTTAACCCACACCAAAGCACAACCCAGCCTAAACCTATCAGGTCCACTTGTGTCAAGCTGTGCACTTCACTGACCTTTCACAGTATGCACTGGGCTGACCCTCCATCTTCTCTGTCAGTGTGTCTGTATGTCACTGCCATGACATACACCCTGACTCACCAAGACAGGCCTGCTGACTAGCCCAGCAGCGAAAATAGAAACACACACATCCATGTGCAGTCTCACACATGCACACAATCCTTCGTGCTCTATTATAAATGTCTTTGTTGCACCTGTGAAACCTCTAGGTCCACAACATTTTCAGAGCCTGTACCTCCCACTCCCTCCATCTGCTGTGCACCGTAGTGTAAACTACTGCGATGCCCAAAAAACCTTCCCAATTAGTCATGTTGTTACTGCCTGTTTCCTTCTATGCATCCGTCAGTGTGTTTGTAATATTCCATGCCTAAGTGTGTGTGTGTGTGTGTGTGTGTCTGTTTGTATTTCCATGTGTGTGTGAGACGTCACTGATGATCCATGTCCAAGTTAGTGGTTATGAAACAACAACAGAGAGGCAGGGCGATTTATCTCAGTACAACACTTTAGCAAATAATTGAGGAGGAATGAATCGTATTAGTAGAAGCCATTCATGAAGAATTCGTGAACAAGCCAGAGTGCTATTTATTCTGTCAGCTTTCTACAACGGATTTATCAGATGTTACAACAGATTTTTATATAGTATGACTTAATTAAGAGCTTCTGATCTGGCGTCTTCTATTGTGCATTACAGTGAGTGCAGGCAATCCTATTGTTCCTGGTGATTTACCTGACTCTGCACTCTGATGCAGTTTGTAACGATGAGATCGAAGCACACTAACTTCATTCAATGCTCAATGTCTAGCTTGACTAAACAGCAATAGAATAAAGCAGCAGAGTCTTTCTTGCCCATAGGCAGCTGACCAAACACTTGCAATGTATATGTGGTGTTGTGTTGCATACTGATGAGACACACTGAACCTCAGAGAGCTGACTGGGGCTCCACTGGGACACAAAGGCAGGCTCTGAGGCAGAAACATTATCGATCTAAAGTTAAGTGTTCTTCAACATACTTATGAGATTTAAACCCAGAGCCAAGCTGCAATACACCGGAGAGGAAATAATATATGTTGCCAGTTGAAGCCCTGCTTTATTGTTTTACAGTAGATAAACAACATATCTTTTATGTGGGTTGTCGTCATTTGATTTTAGTGTGGGAATTGCTTCTCTCGCAGTTTTATTTCCCTCTATTGCTCTGGGAAATAATTAGATCCATGCCATCCTAAAATTAAAACCCTTTTATAGCCAAAACATCAGGAAATCAGGAAATAAAATAACCTGCTACTGAGATAAATGTCTTACAGCTTTAAACTTATACAACAGGTTTTACAGCGGGAGTGATTTTTCTTATATGTTCAACATAAGGACTTTACAACGGCCGTAGAATGCATTGTGAACAAATTATTTAGGATGCACCCCATGATGCAAAGTGATCATGGTTGGCAAATCTGTAAACTCTAAGCTCTCATTAATGTAAAAATCCAATCCATCAAACCGTACTGTATGTGTCACTTGCATTAACCTCAACGTTTCAGGTGAGCAAGTGTCACATTTTTGTCACCAACGTTTAAAAGACGCAGGAAAAGGAGTCAAAGTTTTCATGTGACAGCCGAGTCCTGCACTGAGGCCGTAGTAATTGGGCTTTAAAAACAGATTTATCGAGTTGAGTTTTATTCAGTAATGCTGCATCACATTTCAGAGTAAACAAAGCGTGGCTTAAACATTGCTTACTGTCATCTCATGACATCATGTTGCATCATTGGAACTATTAATGAGCTTAATGTCAGCCTGTTTTCCTGTGACTTCATTTGGAATTAGCTGAATAGACATGGATATCTGTTTATTTGCTGCTTATAATGTACCAAACACGACTGTTTTCATGTTTCTCTATAAGATCTAGATGTTGATCTCTCTAAAGTCCCTAAATGACTGAAGGGTTTTCATTATGTCCTCATTAAATAGCATGTCTGAAATGTTTAGTTTTTTCACTATAGGCCAGCTGATGGTGCTAATGTAAAATTAGTTAGGGTCAGATCTGTGAAATTGTAGCCCAAACCAACATCCCAGAGTAATTAAACCCCAGTCATCACCAGCTTCACAAACTCAGCTTCCACAGCTGCATAGTGTGTAATGAGGATCACACTTTCCTAATGTCGTCAGATTTCTAGCTGAAAATATAAAATACTACAGATGTTGATTTGTTGGTGGAGCCAAAGGTCTTCTTTGAGCCTTGAAATGATTTATACTGTAATAAATCAACCAATAAAACCATGATAAATATTTCTGCCATGTGATCCAGTCCTACTTTAAGCAAACACCATCCTGATTATCATAGTAAACAAACACCACATAATACAATTTATGGTGAAATGTGATGTTAATACAAAACTAAAACAAATAGAGGATGCGTAAGTGATGTCATGGCACAGTGTATGCTGGAGCCATAATTATGTTGTCAACTTCCATCCAGTTCATGGGGAAGTAATTAAGGTCTAGTATTTGATTTCACTTGCCTTCTATTGTCAGGTGAAGGCCTGGAGGCCCTGTTTGCTACGTGTTGTGTATGTGTGATTGGCTGGATTGGGGCGTGTTTACAAACCTACAGCAGATGACTGGACAAGGTAGCTGAGACAGCTGGTTATAACTGATCTTAACGAACTAGACAAAATAATCAAATCACCTAATGGAAATGTATTTGTTGGTAACTTACAATGGCAAACATTGATAGAGAGGTGATTCAAGCTGAAGAGGGTTAGGGGGATTCAAGAATTAGGAGACCAGAAGTACTGCAGCTTTTGAGGCCACAGAAGCAAAAACTCTGGCATGGGAAATGTTTGAGGCGATCACAAAGAAGGACTTTCAGTTGCCTCAAAGACGCTCTGGCAAATTGTCTTTTGACTCATGAAGAGAAGGCAGGGCTTTGCTCTGCTGTCCTTGCAGTTGGGGCTTGTGGTGGTGAAAGGAGTCACAGATCATCAAATCTCAAATTCAGGAGGAACAATGCCGATTCCACCCTTTGTGGAACAGTGTATCAGCTCTTTACTCTTGCAAGGACACTGGAGGGGCCATATGAGTTTGCAAATCCAGTCTGCACATGCTTTGTGGACTTTACTACAGTATTGCTTGGGGTGTCGAGGAGTATCTGTGGGAATATGGGGCAGCACCACTTCTACAAGTAACCAGGTTCGGGCTTCTGATCAGGATGCCTCCTGGATGCTTCCCTGTGAAGTATTCTGGGTACGTCCAAACGATAGAGACCCAGGGAAAGAGAGATTTCATATCCAGTTTGCTTTGTGAATGCCTTGGAATCCCAAAGGAGGAGCCGAAGGCATCTACCACTGCAACTCTGACTCAGTTAAGCAGTAGAAAATGGATGGTTGCATCAATAGATTTTAATAGTTGTAGTAGTAGTAAAGGTATCTGCTAGTAGTAACAGTAGTTGCTAGGCTTGTGGTAATAGTGGTAGCGGTAGCACCTGCATGTTCATATATGTAGTATGTATGTATGTATGTAGTATAAATATTATATATTAGTGATAAGAGTAATAATAGTATGGTTGTGTGTGCAGCGGTCACCGGGTGATATTAGCCACGGTGACTCATGGGTAAATGAGATTAGCGCAGGCCTGTCAGTGAGAGAGGAATGTATTAAACAAGCAGGGGCCCGTAAGTGCTTTATGGGAGCACACACAGCGCTTTATCACAGCTATAATAAAAGTGATAAACGGAGAGATGGAAATAACCCAGACTGGGGCCAAATCAGTGTGGTCCTTAGCGGAGCATCAGCTGCAGCACGCCATTCTCTCGGCCTGGGCAGGCCTTGCGTCAGATTAATTATTGAGAGGGGATCCATATCATCTTGGGAAACACCACATCAATAAATGATGGTGTCACTTTAAGCTAGAGGATGGAAACTGCAACAACTGGGTGAATGGTCCTGAGAGGTTACTGTAGGCTGGTGACGCTGGTGTTCAACAATGATTTTGTTTTAGTTTTGTATTTACATACAGCCCTGAGCTCCTGGTAGCAGGTGATTAAGTGGAAGAATGGTTTATGGTGGTCTTAAAGAACGCCTGCCACTTTGTTGCTCAGCAGCAGTGTTGATATTATGCACTGCATGATCTTTACGCTGAATATCACTATTCTGAAAGTTGCTGTCTCCAAGGCTGCGAGCAGGAAAGCCTGTGGTTGGCTTACTGTAATCGTATGATACGGTAATGTGTACTATTCATACACTGGAGAGCGAGCACGGTAGTCAAAGACCGTAGTGGATGCTCCTGTCAGTCAGCAGCTGACTGGTATCAGAAGATGTACACTCAGAATGCCCATCTAATGGAAGCAATACATCAGTTATATGCATATGGCATCTGCAGACAAGTCGAGTAGTTATTCAGGTATGTTGTGTACACACTTCATTTAGTCTGAAGAAGGGTTGGGTCTCTCTTAGTAATTGCATAGTAGAGCTGAAATTAGCTGAATTTGCAGGCCAACCGTCTTTATTAAGGTGATGCTGTCTCTTAACTGAAGCCTATTTCAGCAACAACTAAGCAGGACAGTTTGTATTTCTGCTGATAAAATGTATCAGTGAATTGGTTTGAATCACAGAGCTATTGGAAAGGGAATTGGTTAGTGCTCCTTTGCAATGCAACTAAAAGTGCCTCTGATGCAGTGCTTGGAATTTGAAGGAATAGTTCAACATTTTGGGAAGTTTTGCTTATAAGCCTCCTTGAGAGTTAAATGGGAAGATCGATACCACTCTCTGGAAACAGCTAGCCTGGCTCTTTCCAAAGGTAAGATGCTTACCAGCACCTTTAAAACGAACTAGATGCCACAATATACGCTATAGTTTTTGTTTAATGTGTACAAACTATAAGGATTCCCAATAATGCATCTCATCACACCATGAACTCATAGACTCAAAGATGCAAAACACTGAATGGGAGAGGTTTTGTTTTCATCACCCTGATCAACATGAGCATGGAGGAAGCTGCTGTTTCACAAGTGACACCAGTTCAGTACAACTCATCTAAAAACATAAGGCCGCACAGCAGTTCAAGATGCTGACTGTAGCAAAAAAACTCTGACTAAAACCCTACTCACTGGTAATCCTATGGGAATGAGTCATACTGCTTTTATAGATTAATCTCCTATCCATGTAATTCTCCCAAATTTTATAAGATTGAATCTTTATTTGGCTTCACAGCCATTACTTTACATTTGGCTGTATTCTGGTGATTCATTCTTGTTGCACAGCAAAGTGGCACTTATTTAAATTGCTCAGGCGATATTATTCGGCCACGGATTTAACCTCAACCTAACTCAAGAAACAACACTGTGTGTGAAATAATGCCGTGAAAATGTCTGTTTTACGTGCCTGGTTTTCCACAGTGTTATTGCTTTAACATTTTATTTTATATTTTAACTCTTCTTGAGCAGAACTTGTATAAACAATTCAATAAAACATTTTCTATATACTTTAGACTGCAATACCTGAAGTCACATTTGGTGACTGATTCCAGGTCTTACAATCACTACACTGTGGAATTAGGATTTTTTGCAAAAAAATGAACACAATTTGACTTTCTCAAAGACAGAATCATAACAAATAATTCTTCAAACAAAACAGCTTCGTAATGTACATTGCATTACCAACCCGTGAGACAACAATATACTTTTCTCAGGTATGACATTACTTGACATCACTATCCCCTTTAGCTACAAGATGGAAAGACAGTGATCCTCTTAAAAAGCTGTTCACTGTCAGCAGGCTGCCATCTTATTGCCCTTGGACTCTGCGATTCTGGGACTGCCTTTAGATAGAGGCTCAGGCTCCCAGGGGCTCGATTACAGAGATGTCACAGTGAGGAAGCGGCTCTGAAAGCAGGAAAAGTTATAGGACCAGTCATACTCACCACTGCTTAAATGCACTGTAAGGAATATTTTTGTAGGGGAAAGAAGAGGAGGGAGAGGCATAGGACAGAAGAGAATGCAATACAATGCCCTGTGGAAAAGAAAGTGAGCATAGTTGATTGAAGGAAAGTGGAAGAGGACAATGATAAAGGAAAGGTGGACAAATAATGAAGTAGAAGAGAAGGCAACAGTGCAAAAAGAAAGACAACAGTCTGCAAAGTGTCTTGTTGCCCCAGTTGAGCAGTCTCTCAGGCTCTCATCCAGGAAAAGGGCCGTGATGTGCATGACATAAAAGGAAGCCAAAACATTGAGCATCCGTTCTCTCTGTTCTTCCTTTTAACCCTCCAGCTCGAGGGACTGAGTAGTGCACTTACAATAAACCTGGGCCAAAGCTCAACGCTTTAGGTATAACTGGCAATTTTCAGTCCAGATCCGATTTTCAAAAATTTTCAACCTGGATATTTGAATCTTTTTTTCATCTCCCCACATTGGCGGTCTTTTGGGGTAAGATCCAAAGTGTAGAAAAACATGCTTTGGTGGGCATTTGTGCTTGATTTTCGGTCTACGTATTGGCCTTATAGCAGTGTGCGAGAAAAACATGAGTACTTCTACTTCCAACACAAACAATTTCCAGCTCTATCCAACTGGCAAAGTAGGCCACTGGCACCAGCAAACAACTTTGTTAAAGCCGTAGTCATGTTTATTGGGCCCCATACAATGTAGCCTGGAAGAGTTCAACTACACTGTATGTATAGATCTTGGCGGATGTTTGACATGTATTCTTTGGGTTAACTCATGTACACCGTGTCCTATACAATGTGGTGTTTCAGTTTCTGGCCCTCTGTGTTGTCTGAGTTTATGATGAGCACACATCTTGAGCAAGCAGCCACAAACAAACAATCAGAAGAGAGCAAGTGTCTTTCACCGCCACTTCAGTTGACTGCAGCCGTGAAATATGAAACAAACTGGCAAGTGATGAAGCAAAATTGAAAATTCAGACCATGGGAAAGTCAAGTGGGAGTGCAGATGAATGCTTTCTCTCTGAAGAGAAAGGTAAAAGCTGGTGCCATGTCTGGCATTTAAACAAGCTCTGCAGCAATGTATGCCCAGTCAACATTATCACTGTAGGCTTGTGGTCTAACCTTAGTTATTCAAAAAGGGCAAGGCAAGTTTACTCGTATAGCACCTTTCAACAACAAGGCAATTCAAAGTGCTTTACATAACACATAAAGGGCAAAATCAACATAAGACAACATAAAAATACACATTCAAATAGGATTTAAAAGAGTAAAATAAAACAGAAGTAAAAGCTTTAATAGAATCAGGAGAATGAAAATTACAGTGCAGCTATCGTGCAGTGCAAGATTAATTTAATAAAATGCAGTAGCAAACAGGAAAGTCTTAAGCCACGTGATATTTCTGAATGTATGCAAACTGAACATGGCATTTCAGGTGAACATCAGAGAACATCAGAGGCTTTAGACGTAAAAACTAAGCGCGCAGGACAGGTGATGAAGACCACATTGGGAAAATGTATAGCTAGATGAACTACGCAGCTCACATTCCATGCACTGGTTTAAACAGATGCATGGTCAGCTGTATTTGAGAGCGCGGTTTTTGCCTAAACTTCCTGCTATTGTTGATCAGTGCAACATGACTGGTCCGACATTAATACACACACCAAGAACAGAACATAAAGAATCAATAACACGGGCACATCCAGGAATATCATGCCATCTCCTCCAGCAGAGATGAGACACATGAACTGGAAATGCTCTAGTAACACCGGGGTACAGTTTCTTACTTTTCCTGTCAGTTGCATATGTGAAATTGATTATTTCATGCTATTATAGCTAACAGCAACCAGATAAGTTGATTTTTAGCTAAACTTACAAAATAGCCAATTTCTGCAAATGGAGTTGGAGATTTGGTCAGGATTAATGGTGTCCTCAAAGCTGAGAAATACAGGTAGATACTTATCCATCATGCAACACCATCAGGGAGGCGTATGATTGGCATATATATATACATACAGATATATACAGTACCATTTCATGTATTGTACAGATTTTCTCTTCCGAGTCGATTCTGGCCTCTGGAGATATTACTGACGTGTAATTTTTCTCCCATTAAAATTATTACAGTCATTCTGAACGGAGCCTTTAAAGAAATGAGGGGACACTAAATTGGCTCCACTAAACTGTGCCAAAAATCTGGAACATTGCTCCTGACCACAAGAGACTTCCTGCAAATAGAAATGTAATGTTCTGCACTTTCACTTATTAGTCTGAGGGTTTCTGCATGAGACCTTACTTTAGTCTTGGAGCTTATTTAGAAATATAACTCCAATTACACATCAGCAATTCCTGTTGGCAGTTGATCCATGACGAGCACATACATGTTTCACCAAACGTAATGTACAGTATGGTAGGATAATATAATGCCATAGCATGTTTTGTCCTTGTATCAACTCTGTTCCTTCGCGTGCAGTTTAAGCACCACGGCAAACACACTCTTTCACACCTGTACCATCTGGTGTCTGCCAGAGTGTAAAATGGCGGAATTAAACTCAAAGACGTCTCTTAGACAGGCCCCAATAGAAAGCTCATTACTGCAGAGAACGCTAAAGGCTCACACTCGAATAAAAATTGGGTAAACAAAAAATAACCCATTACTCATCTTCAGCTCAATTATGTTGACAGTATAATATTGCCTTGCATGCATAATGATGGTAAACTGGTTCTTCTAGGAGCCTCTGTGAAGTATGAGGCAGGAAGTGTTCACAGCTCAACAAACCGATGCGAACCTTGAAGTCGCAGCTTCGGGTACGTGCCTGTATCACTTGTAGTAGCTGTTGTATCATCCTTATAACCGTGTTAAACTTCTGTGTTTATGAGTAAATATAGTCATCACTGGTGGTGGTATACATGCAGGGTTGACATGTGAGTGGTCATGGTCTGCCCAGAAGGAGCTGGAGTAAGTTGCTTCCTTAGCACCCCTAAAACGTGTAGTAATATTATAAACAATCCAGTGTTTTCATTTGGATAAGAACTGCTAGATTAACAAATCTGTGCTCTAGATTAAAAAAGAATCCTAAGAATCCTAAGACTAAGAATCCACACCTGTGCTCTGTGAGACTGTCTTTAAGGGAGCAGGCGATATCCTCTGAGGACCATGAATCTAATGGCAATGAATAGAGACAGAGATATTTCAGTCTGGACCGACTGTCAGACCGACATTGAAATTCCCAGAGTCACGCCGCTACTGTGGCTAAAAATGTTTTGGGCATGAATTTGATGAGGCATTAACAGGAGGACGTTCATCTTACTCTGTGACCTGATCCCACAACCAAAGACACCAAGGAAGCTCTGCCTGCTAGATTCTACTGTTTGTGGCATAAAAAAATATTATGAGCAATGTTCTTTAAGACACTTTACATGCATTCAAAAACAGTGGTGTGCTGAAAAACATCATTCACAGTGCTTTTCGCTAAAATACTAAATTATAAGTGACAGGATATCCAGCACAAACTGTGGCTTGCTTTCTCAGATGTCAGGAGTCAGGTGTCGAGGTTGTCTGTATTCAAATGCCTACTTGACTTGCATGTAGTAGTGCGAGCTTGTTATGTAATGGTGGTGTAAAACATAAATCTCCATCCTTCAAAAGCTGTGTTACAGTGCAATTTAACAGTGATGTTGTTTCTAAAGTAGAAACTTACTGTACCTGTTGACTTAGTCATTGTCGTGTGTTTGTGGGAAGGCAACAAATTCCAGCAGACAGTACACAGGCGAATATAAGAAAATAAGTCAAGTACTAAATAGAAGCATTCATCTTTTTGTCTAGACTTTATTGTGGCGATGACTTCTATCATTCATGCAAAGTGGCAGAAATTAGTGGTTTAAGTACTAAGAAGGTAACTACAGTAAATGCCCAGAGGTCACTTTGCCTAACAACTACTCAGCTTCCTAGGCCCTATAATGGCAGTCCATTTAAGAGATTAACTCAAGGAGCACTGCTAATACATAAATGTTATTACTTGGCTGAGCAACCATTCGGCTCACCGTGAAAAGGTAAGCGATAAGATTCACTGCATGAGATTATGGGCGAATTAGTCTGTGAAAAACCCAGTAAAAAAAAAAAGAAAAAAGTAATTCAAAGAAAAGCCTTTTTACAAATTAAATGTGTCATGTAGGACAGAAGGAATATGCCACAAGGCACATCTTTATATTTTGTAAAGATAACACATATTTCTCTCTGGTAAGACCTTAGCCCATAAGCAGTGCCTTAGGGCAGGGCTGGAACAAAAGGCTTAGCGCTCTGACACCACAGACAGTGGTTCATTCAGCAAAAAGTGCTAATAGCCGATACTGTTGCCCTGACCGTGCAGGCAGCAGGTCAAATGTGTTACTGATCACGGCACATGATAGAAGGAGGCGCCCTGCATCTGCTGTGCTTGCATCCAGGCAAGGATTCACAAGGACACTGTGGTATTTCAGACTTCACATACACCAGGTACTTAGGCTCAGCTATCTCACAACCATGCTCACACACACACACATGTATACATATAGGAATACATACACACACACACACACACACATGCACAAAGTTTATCGGTATCTTATTTCATCAAAGTACCAGACGGTGTGCACACGCAGGCAGACATGCTCTCAGACAATATAGAGGCAATGTATCGTCCACACAAAAGGTTTTTCATTATCTTGCCTCACATTCCCCAGAATGCGCCATGAGCACACTTGGATGAATTGGCTTACTTCCTTTGGGGACAATGTGACCGTCAATGTGCTGTCATAACAGTCAGTATGCTGCCAGAATGGTTTTGTGAATGGAAAGCTGAGCCGGAGCAGCAGGAAAACAGCCTTCCTCTTGTACAGATGTGTTGATAGGGAGAGCTGGACATACTACGGAAGAAAAGCCAAAGTAGTTGTACTTCTTTTACAATAAGGGAAGGACAATTAACCACAGCTAAGCTTAACACCCAGAATCCTATGCCTAAAGTAGTGCACAGTGAGCTCAGACGTAAAGAGGGTACCACTTTTTCAGGCAGCTTTGACAACTTCACACCAGCTGAAGTCACGTTGAGCCATCTCAGCCATTTCCCTTACAGCTCTGGTCATTGTTGTGGGTGGGTGTGATGTGAGAAAACAAGAGGACTAAACTCTCAATGCCAACTAAGAGAATGGTGCATTATGTGAGGAAAAGTCTTGAATCCACGCTTCTTACTACAAAAAGATAAACTGTGTGAGTCACTTTGGGTGCTCGGGTGAAAGTATGTGTGTGTCTCAGAGGCTCTGACCTCCGCATACGCTCGATCAGTGATCATGTGATCCGCAGGAACACAGCCAAATGCCTGTTTCAAACAAGCCTTATTTCTAAGCACTGGATTCTGAACAGTTTGCCTCACGACTTGCTCTCTGTGTTTAAATTAATTTACTGTGATCCTCTCCTGCTAACTTCACATTGCCATTTACACATTTGCATAAACTGCCCTCCTTGCATACTAATTTAAAGTTAGAGATTATTTCTATTGTTCATGAACAGATTTTTAAAGCAATCTAAATGCCTGCTGAGAGTAATTTTCTTAGTGTCACAACTACCCACACACTGTAGTTACCATCTTAGCATTTAACCACAGAGATAATAGCCACCTTGCAGGCAAACCATCTCTATTTGAACACTTTTGTTTACATTACAAATGCCAGAAACAGGTGTATTTTTATACAGCAAAGTGGCAATGTTCTTAATTACAGTTTAGAGGATTGTCTTTGTCCAAAACCTTACACTATACATTTGTGCATAAATGCTCTTATTCCTAAAGATTCATTCATACCAACTCGTTTCATTTTAAAAATCAGACGCTTTGGAATATTCGCTTTGGAAATTTCCTCCATGTATGACCCTGCCTTACACACAATACTACAATATTGTATTTTCCGGTATTTTAACCTGCAGGCATGCATGGAACTCTGCTGTATTCATCTCACCAAAATAACCTCGGCACATGCAGCTGTGATCAATCGCCCACACGGGACCTTTAACTCTGCATATGTGCAGATGTGAAAACACAGCTTGGAAGCGTATCAAGCGTAACGCAAAACTCTGAACCTCACAGAGGTGATGAAATGAGAACGTCAGAGGTCCACAGTGAAGAATAACAAGCTCATAGTAACTCATCCAAGAAACCACTGCTCCAACAGCCTATATACCGTAATAGAATAATTGCGTTCAGTTTGTTTTACTTTTCAGTTAGATTTGGCCTAGTGATTTAAGATGCTTTCCTGATTGACACCAACATAAAGCCAAGGTAAATCATCAGATTATGAACTGTGCTGAAATTCAGGCTTGGTCCCATGACATTTTCTCTCAAGGCAATGTCAAAGACCCAATTTTCAGCAAAATACCAACATCTCACCATATGCCTCACTTAGGATAGAAATTTCACCTCGTTGCACTTTCCCTCTCACCTTCCCACCGGGCTCACGTCACGTGGAGCAAAAAATACTACCAAGTGCATTTCATGGTTGCAAAAATGCTAAAGCTGCCGAAATTAGTTTTCTCCGAAGGGTTGCCGGGCTCACCCTTAGAGACAGGGTAAGGAGCTCGGACATCCAGAGGGAGCTCGGAGTAGAGTTGCTGCTCCTTCGCATCAAAAGGAGCCAATTGAGGTGGTTCGGGCACCTGATAAGGATGCCTCCTGGACGCCTCCCTTTAGAGGTTTTCCAGGCACGTCCAACTGGTAAGAGGCCCTGGGGTAGACCCAGAATACGTTGGAGGACTTGTATATCTCAGCTGGCCTGGGAACGCCTTGGGATCCCCCAGGAGGAGCTGGAAAGTATTGCTGGGGAGAGGGGCGTCTGGATAACCCTGCTTAGCTTGTTGCCACTGTGACCCGGCCCCGGATAAACGGAGGAAAATGGATGGATGGATGGGTGGAAAAATACCAATGTGTTGCAGCAATGCTTGTGACATGAAGATTCGGCGTGAAAGATGAATGCCATTTTAATTGCGTGACTGAATAAATAGAAAGCGAGCTTTGGCAATTACGCCCTTTGAAGAAATTATCTGCATGAGGCACATATACATTAGCGTCGAACAGCTGAAGGCAGATGAGCAAAGAGGGGTTTCAAAATCTGAAAACAGCATGATTATCAGCTCTGATGCTGTGTAGAGAGATCTGGCAACTCAAACAGCAGAAATGATAAAATGATGGCTGCCCGCGAGGGAAGCTTTTCTCTACACCTACAGACTGAGTGTGTATAAGAACGGTAGATAGGTATTGAAATGTGGACGCCAGCCCTTAACTTTTACTATCGAGCTGGGAAAATAAAAAGATTTTTGAAGGCTTTCTTTCAAAGTTGAAACCTGGTAAAGATCTTGAACAAGAAAGCTCCTGCGCCAAAATAGGTGCCTGCAGGATAAAGAAGAACTATCAAACACTATCTCTCACCTCCCGTTGAGCTGTTATCCATAACCTGTAGTAAAGTCTGCTCGGTCTGATGTAGGGCAGCACTCTGAAAGTATAGCCTCGTTAGCCTATTCGAATTTGTCAAATGATGTATTTTAAGATGAAACGCACACTTACTTCTCGTAAACGTCGGTATGTATTTCCATAATTGTTTATGTGATCAACACACAAAAGGGCACTGTCATTCCCAGGCAGAGCAGAGGAGCACACAAATGACAGTGAGAGAAGATGTTGCGTCTCAGTATCAAAGTGATGGCAGGCCAGGTCATGAACACAGACAGCAGGTTCAGTGCACAAAGAGCACTGGAGGATGGAGAAGAATTTTGCTTCTGCCTAAACCCCGAACTGATGACTGGTGGGAAAAAGGCATTTATTTACATACTGTAAGAGAAAATTGATGCATTTTTTTTACTAAATGAAATCACTCCAACTGGGACACGGCCAGCTGTCGTTTATCCAACGCCTCACGGTACAATTTCAACCTCCAGTGCAGTTACAAGGAACGTATCACATTAGCAGGTGCAGACTCAGACACAGCTAACCATAAACATTCAATTGCTTGAATTGACTGCAAAGCACATCCTTTCCCCAGATTTACACCAGCGTCCTGAGATGAGTTCAGTACTCTCGGCTTTCTTTGCCGCTCTAGTCATCCTCCAGCTCTGTCACATTACATCTCTGGCGTCAGAGTAAAATATCTCTGATGACAAGAGTTACTGCAAACCAACTCATATAACTAGATGAAAGTCTACTCACATCATGTCAATATATTCAGCCTGCTGGATTCCATTAGAGGAAGAGCTTATGAGGAGCACTCGCCACGTCTGCCTTCCAAGAATAGAAAATTAGCACAAGTTTAGAATTTCATTTAACTTTTAAAGAAGTATGTTTGCAGATCTGTGAGCCCACAACTAGTTAAATCTGAAAAGAAATGACATGCTATTTTCTACGTGTCCATCTAAATGAAAATATATAATAATAATTCAAAAATGAAATTCAGAAAAATTGTTTCTATTAATACAGGAAGAAGGCCTTGAAAATGTGCATGCAAAGTACCAGATTGCTTCAAAAATGCGTGACAAACTACATCCATGCTTCAGAAAGTGTTACTAAGTGTCTACCAGAAACACATGGTGAGGCAATTTGGCTACTAATTTGAGATATCATGTTAATGTGAAGCTCCAGAAACAACGAACTAGGCAAAATTTATAACAACTGAAAAGATCACAAGACATTCAGCAGAACAATTAATGAGCACGTTTTGACAAATGTTACAATTATGTAAAGCCTGTCTCATATTTCTAGCTGTATGGACAATGTACATTGCACATTGGAAGGTAAAAATTTGTTTTAGATCTACAGTTTAATTTACAGCAAACCCAAGGAATGCTGATATAATAGGAGAGAGGACTCTTAGTTTTAACATTTTGATGCATATCAAGATGCATATTGGTAAAATTGTTGCACCATGATGTTATTTCAGTACATTATTTCCATTCCCTTTTTTTGTTTTGGAGTGAATCTCAAAATGTTTAATCTGACATACTGCCTTTACTCTTGTCTTTGGGACCAGAGAAGACGTCGTCCCTCTCCCCTCTTCCTTCAGCAAAACCTCAGACTAATTTCACTAAATCATCTAACTGGAGTCCATGTAAACAACGGCTTCAAAGATAGTGTTTGCTGGCAGTATGCACAATCACTGTGGCCTGCAAATACCAAGAGGGATGCACAGGAAGCCAGAAAATGGGTTTTGCTGAGTCATTCAAATGCATCTCAGTTGCAACACAGCAAGTGTGCCAAACACATTTATATTGAGCAATGTTCAGCCGCCTCACAGCAATGCACAGACAAATTAAGAAAAGCCAGCATATTATACCTGTCAGTCACACCAAGCAGACTACATTCAGCTTTACACTGAAGGATTGAACACATCATCTGCTAATAGATGGTGAGTTTAAGTCCAAATGGAATTAAGTTGCATGTTTTTGTTTGCTATAGATTACATATCTGCTTATACCTTGATGGCGCGCCCTACTTTTGCATTAATCCATCATAATGGAGTTGCGTAGTGGAAGGAGTTATTTCGAGCAACCCTAGTAGTAAAAATCCCATTCAGTGCAGTTTTGTTTCCCAAAGACAATGTTGCGTGACTCACAGTTGGAGTACAAAAGAAGTGCTTTAAAAAATATCTGGTTCTTTGATAAAAAATTAAAGATACAAGCTTGTGATACATAAAAACATAAATGGTAGACGTTAACTACAATTCCCGAGGTGCATTTTGGCAAGAAACATCCAATCACCAAGCTTAAAATTCTGTCATGTGCACCGCTTACATCAGGTGGAAGCTAAAGATTATGTTGTTGAGGAAACTGTACACACAATCTGCCACTTTTAAATTTTGGTTCAGTTGTGGGTGAATCCCACGACTATCCGTTGGACTTCAAAATGCAACAAGAGAGCAAGAGAGTGATTGACTAAAAGATGCATTGATGTTTTTTCCACCACATTTTTGCAGAAACATATGCATAAGAAGGTGGATGCATACAATCATTTCAATCGGCTGACAAGCAGTGCTGATTGCTTGTCTGCTGGAGTTAACTGTCAAAACGCCCAGTCATGAATTTAACATGATCCAGTTTGCAATAATCACTTGGTACGGTGGAAATTAGCTTCGAATATCCCTGAATCTCTTGGCTTTTTCTCATTTTACAATGTAACATAAGGTAAACATTTAGCACTGTGGACTAAAACAAACCAAACGAGGCTGGCAAGAGGTCTGAGATGGACTGCAATACATTTATTTAAGCCCAATCACCATGCTACTCTCTGGGGCTGGTCAGATCCAGAGTGCAAGGATAATAAGAGAAAAGCTGCACCCATTTAAAGACAGTGGAGCTGGAGAGCCCTCTGGGGCACACACACTGAGAGAGACCGAGAGAGAGAGACATAGCTAAAGACTGACTGCATGCATGAACTGACATGAAGGCAAATACATGCACAAAGACAGATGATGCAAATGAGCACACACAAGGTACACGGACACTTACAAGAAAGTCCTGGGATTGCAGGATAATAATAGGTCAGCCCGTTGGGACTTCTGGAAGTTATTGGGAAGTTACTGGTTTCAAAAGTTAATGTTTCAATTCTTAACTATCTTTATTTTATTACCTGCCGTTTGAATCTTCACAGGTGATGCGGCACCTTCTCAATTCATATGAGAAGCACCCAGCAGCCTGTGACAGACGAAACGTTCCTGCAGCATTCAGAATGCAGACACACAGAGGAGGAGACAATTAGCTGCAGAGCTGCAGAGATTCACTGAGCCCCTGAGAGGACGACCAGGAGTCGTTCTTATTCCTGTCACACAGCCCTCAGCACAGCTACACACTCCACGCTAAACCACGCTGGCGGATATGAAGAGAGCTTGAGTCGTGATTCAGATTGTTTTTGTTTGGGGTTCGGCCTAATGTCAGGCAAGACAGACAGGTCAAGGAGGGGATGCCTTAACAAAGCAGCAGCGGCAGCATACTACTAAGAGGGTTTCTGTCTGCTTGATGATTTATGTTGTTTCTTGTCATATTGCTGTTGAGGTTTAGCCCCTAACCTTGTAAGGTTTTTATTTGCTATTCAACTAACACTGACTGACTGACAATTTACAAGACTGCTAGAGTAAGTCTGAAGCCTTGATGCATGAGGTCACAAGAGGTGTGCGTCAGACAGAGGTGGCTATTTCATTTGGAGCAGCATTTAAAGAGACAATCTCACATGGGGCCAAGCTGGCTCATTTCACAGGGCACTTCCAGCTGCCCCAGTGTGGCTTAAGCCTCCCCTAAGGGCACATGCCTGGCTAAACCCAGCAGCCATGCCAGTGTCCCTGTGTGGGGCAGCGTATGCACTGCTAACACAGGCGAACAGCACAAATCTATCCCCATAACAGGCAACCTCAGTAACACAATGCCCAACACAACGGACTGCCCCATGAGAGTTTGTCTTGAATGAGGCAGGAGGAAGAATGAGAAAGTCAAAAAAGAAGAAGTAACGTACAGTTTGAAGTGGATATATGAGACAGAGAGGTGGTTCGACTTGCTTCTGTATTGCAAACGTGGCTCTAGATGCAATGTGGCTTTGACCATGACCACACACCATCTGCGCTTTATTGCAAAGGTTTGTGGCCAGTGGACCCTTAAAACCAAGCAACAAGGGATTTTTTTTTATTCTCCAGTTGTTTCATTCAAAGGATTTTAGAACCCTGAAGTGGTGAAAGAATGCAGTTTAGTTGAGTTGACCTAAGTGTAAAATGGTACAACTTCTGAATTCACAGCCACCTCCTGTGCTGGGGACCCTGATGCTGCTTGTTGCTATGGATACCTTTCAACTCTGTAACCCCCATATCTTACATCAGCTAATTACAAATTCACCTCAGCTCAGTGCAGGTGGCACCTCTGTGGTATTTCTTCAAACCTACTATAAATCAATACTTTTCACAATGGATCAAATGGCTCCAGGTGAAGGTGGTCACGAGTGATAAACCAATAGATAATTATCACCCAACTCTACAGCTTCCCCTCCCCTCTGCAGAGCCTTTTAACATCTTGCAGCACCTTGTATTGGTATTCCAGGCCACACCTTTACTGTCTGGTTTACTCTCAGTGTTCTGGTGTCATTTTCAGCTGCAGCAATCAGCTGTTTTCAGCAGAAAACTCTTAAAACTAAACGTACACTACCTGCAAGCTCCTGTACCTCTAACTGTGCACTAAGGAGAAGAGGAAGCCTTGAATGACAGATGACTGCTGAGCTCCTTATGATCACATGTTGCCTTAGGCTCTAACATAACAAGCCTCATTTCTCTGCATGCGCTGCATTAGGGAGGATGGCTGACACATAAAGAAGTCCCATTTAAGCCAGATGTCCATAGCATCAATGTCTGCATGAGCATTAACGCTTCGTCTGAGGAAGAGCAGCTAATGTATGCAGGATCGAGCTGTCCAGCACATGCGTCCTGTAAGCTGAGTGAACTCAAATATCCTGCGAGGTCTCTTGGTAATAGTCAGGCGTGTGAAACATTCATCATCGCACCACTGCTGCAATATTGAACAAGTGTCAAATGAACAAATTATGTGATGTTTGGAGTTTATAGCCCAACAAGCAGGGTGCAAGTCTGTTAAAATAAAGCATAGAGTAATTAGGAGAAAATTGGGTTTTGAGTTCCCGGTATCATTATTTGACTCCATTGTCTGTAAAGGACAGAGCAATTATTGATCCTTTGAGTTGGTAATTGACTTTTAAATGCATTCTAAATGTCTTTAGCCTGGCTACCCGTGAACGAGAGAGGCAGCATGCCTGACATACATTTTGTCCTGATACAAAGGAAACATATTAACTAATGCCTTTGTAATGCATAAATCCATTTAATGAAAAATACTGGATATCTGCTATCACCATTTACACATACAAGAGAAGTACTGAACCAGCCTTAGTGCTTGGTGGGAAAATGGATTAATGCTTCTCTCAAAATAAACACCAGACTGTCAAAGAGTTTTAAGCAACCTTTCCTCCTTTGTGGACAAGACTAAAGTATTGCTTTTAGCAGTGTGGCTCTATGGATGAATCAGTCTGTTGGTTCACCGCTTTGGTCCTGGCAGAAATATCTCAACAACTGTTAGATGGATTGCCAGGACATTTGGTACAGATATGCATGTTCCTCAGAGGATGAATCCTAATGACTTTGGTGATCCTCTGACTTTTCTTGTAGTGCTACCATGAGGTTGACATGTCTGTTTTTTTGTGAAATATCTTGACAACCAGTGGATGGATTCAATGAAGTAAGGGGTTCTTAACCTGGCAAATAACACATTATGATGAATGGCTGAATGGTAACTTTCCGTAATAATAACAGAAGAATTAGAAATACTATGTAAATTGTTGTTTCATTGATAGAGACCTGATGCCTACTGTAATAGTGTTGTATCTACAGCTTTACTAAAGCATGCATTATTATTTACTGCCTTATCTTTGATATTCAATCACTCAAATAATACTTTGTCGACTGCAAATCCAAACGTGGATTACATTATTTTCTCCCAGAAAACTCGCAGATAAAATTAATTCATCCATGCCTACTGTCTGCAGGTCAACCTCTTAAGCTCCATAGAGCCCAATCTCCACCATTACATTCATGTGGCAGACACTTTCCAATCATCCTGTATGTAGCCTGAGATCTGACACCCACGGCAAGAAAGTCCCAAAAACACTCACAGCGGCACAAAATGTTTACAGTATTAATGTGAACACATAGAAATAATTGAGGCATTTTTATCAACCGAGACCTTCTGTCATCTGGATTTTGGTGGCTGGACCATAAGAGAAGACTTTAGTGAGATTTAAATGAGTAAATTAAACTGAAATCATAAAAGTAGGTGGACAAAATTAGCATAAGAATATTGTCAGCGATTAATCACATACAGAAGAACAGTCTTCTCCAAACATGATCCAGAACTGTTGATAAGCATTTTCATGGTGGTTTATCCTCACAAGTGCAAATTAACGATCCATCCAAGTATCCAGGTAGGATTGTAGGAAACTGGGGTCAGGCATTTCTGCAAAGTCAGAACTCACTGACTAATTAATGAATGACAACAGCTGAGCCATACCTTATACAGTACAGGGGAGAGTTCATGGAAAATGTAAATGATGTACAAGGCAAGGGCTTTAGTGCAACAGATTTTGTCAAGTCATCGGATAAAGATGCAATTTCTTTAGACAACAAACACATTTAACCACATCACCTGCAGATATCAGATCCTGTTTCACCAGGGAGATTAATGGGAAATGCTAATTGCACCAAAAACATTCAAGTTGCAATTTGAAGTGCTTTTTATTCACTACCATGTCACCCACTCAGACTGGAGAGCCAGTCTTATTATGAGGTATTATGAAGTAAACAGGAAAGGTGTTTTAGGTGTCAAAGAAGGAAATGTACCACTCTCCAGTAAGCCTCTGTCTTTCTGAAACGTGGACATTTTCATCACAATACATTCTTTTGTTAAAGATATTATCCAGTCAAACGTCATGCTTGCCAGTTGAAATTAAAAGAGCAAACAATAGAATATTCATAGTTACGAGCAGAAGATTGATCACTGCTTTAAATACTTTCTTCATTTCCTTAACCCTCTATTTCATATGCCATTGAAATCTTCCCTGACCTGCCCAAAATAGGCACACCAGTGTAAATATTAATTAATACAATACATATTAATTTAAGAATATTATCTTTGGGAATGTGTTAATTTATGGAGACATTGTGGATTCTGACATCACTGCTCATTTATCCACTTTAAAATGAATGTCTTTGTAAATTGATGTCAAACAGGCGACATTTCATTAACTGAATAGTAGCTACCTTATTCCATATTTAACACCCCTTTTTATGTCCCTTCCAGGGGAAGTGTGAACTGTTTGCTCATTTTTCAGGGTGAAACTAAGGCCATTAATATGAAAAAAGCCATACATACACATTTTTTCTAACAAACCGCTACTACGCATATATAGAAGTCATTAATAATATCAACCATTTACAATCGTGGCTTCATTACACTTAAGGGATATTTCTTTAGGGAACACAGTGAAGCAAATGTCTTCCTTTAGGACATAACAGTTAATTTCGTAGAATTTGATCACTGGCCAAGCTTCACTCCATGACTGAATGTTTTTCTGATTGTAAAAATCCATTTAGTTAGTATGTTTCTGCAATAATGTGGTTGAATATGACATCAATTAACTGAAAAACATGCTCAGGGTGTTTTTCACTTACAGCAGGTGAGCAGCGCTACTCTGGGTTAACTGGGTACCATGGCTGGATTATGATGCATTACTCCAGAGGACTAGTACGGTGGCCCCTTAGGACAAAACACTTAAAAGAACAAAGACACAACCATTGGAGAAATGCACTCCCAAATCCAGAAAAAGAAATCTCCTTCTTTATCTGAGACTGTTTCCATGTACAGCCTTGACACAAATGACATAGCACCATTCGGAGCGACGTCAATTAATGATTTATACGGTTTAGTGTTGTTTTCTGATAAAGGTGATGAAGTTCAAGATAACATACTGATACAGATTCGGAACATAATCCCTAAACTTCTCCCTAGTGGTCCATACTGTGTATCGGATCAAACCATACCAAAAGTGTTATTTGGCCAACTTGACTGTGGACCTACTGACAAATGCTGACATTAAAGAGGTGAGCCACAATCTATTCTTCAGGGCCAGATTAGATTTATAATTATTTCATACGTCTACTCAGTTTTTTGCTTTTGTCTTCTCTACCCTATCTGTCCCCTCTGTTTCTCTCACCCCACGCATATCTGTCTGAACCTCACCTCTCATTCTGCTGCATTATCCGCCACCTTCTGACAATTTATGAATTTTTAATCCCCACCACCTATGATGGTTCTGCAGATATATGTGCTGACATCATAGTGCTTATTTTAGATTTGCTCTAAAATGTAGCTGAATTACACAAGAACTGGACGAGCAGGGGCAAGAGGGTAGTGTGTAACATCCATGAACAAAATAAAAGGATAACATAGTATTTCAAAATATACACTGTATGACTATCATAGCTTATTGTAAATATGATTCTGCTGCTTTATATCCTTTAAAAATGCAGTCATGTTAGGTAGACTGTCTGCACTATAGCCACAGCCAGCCAGGCGAGTCTCACCTGCAGCTCTCTACCTGCCTGTCTTTTCGCATCTGTCCTCCACTCTCTCCTCTTAGTGAGACCCCAGGGCCTACAGCCTGCGGCACGCACATAAATGTTCGGTGGCTGAGGGAACACAGTCAGAGTGAAGAGAGTTCAGTCAGGCAGGAAGGTCACTCTGACCTCTGCTGAAGCAGGAAGTACACAAGGCCTTTTGGGATACACTGTCCCTTCTGAGGCAGTAACGGCAACTTGATGAATGATGTAGCTGAGGGACACACTTTTAAACCTTCTTGCGCTTGAAACAACCTGGCTGACAGTGACAGGGGTTAAGAAAACGGAGCCAGCTCTGTTGAAGCTACGTAAATGAGAGGGCTGATGCTGTTGGGCCTTTTTGTACCAATTTCAACCACATCCTCTATCATCACATCATGATGTAGGCAAGCCGACTGTAGGCTAGTAGCTTTCATGTGGCCATCTATCACAGCCATCCATAGGGACCCAGCCCACTGAAAACTGGGTTAACAGAGACTGTTAACCCCATTTAAACAGTGCCAAATGTTTTAAGAACTAACCTTCCCCAAGGCGAAACCCAAACTGGGGTAACTGAGGTTACAAGTGGAGAAGACAGCAACAGGGACACAGAACAGAAACATCTCAATTTATGGCCATCTGTTATTTTTTTGTATCACTTATAATTCCCTAAATATTGCATTTCTTTCTTTTCCTTCCCTTTTTCCTCTCTGGACTTCTTATTACGTGGCTTCAAGTAGGGCTACAGCTAAGAATTGTTTTCACAATCAAATAACCCTCTGATTTAATTTCTTCAATAGATAAATCAATGAATTGTTTGATCTACAAAGCGTCAGAAAATAGCAGAAAATGGCCATCAAAAAACATGGACTTGAACTAATAGAACTTGAATCACAATTTCTTAAAACCTGTGAAAGTAAACTTAGTTGTAAGCTTACAGTTATCATGCATTCATGTTAATCACCAGTTTGCCAACGTGATGTCTTCACAATCCCATTTTTTCAGACCGACAGTCCAAAATCCAAATATGTTCAGTTTGCTAAAATGTAAGACAAAGAAAAGCAGCAAAGTGTCAGTTTTGAGGAATTGGATTTGCTCTGATTAACACTGTTAAAACTGCATGAATCTCTTTCTGCAGTGTAACGGCTCAAACACACATATACAGGACGCTCAAGGGAGGTGGCACTATGCCTTTAAACACTCACTGTACATAAAAAATAACAAATTTTAACAATTGATTGCACACAATAAATCGTAAAAAGATATAAGTAGCGCCTATGAAAGTTTCATAGGTTTGCTCACATGGTCAGGCTCTCTGTGTGATGAGTGATGAGTGTGCGGAGTCACTGTTGGGCTGCCGCAGAGCTTGGCCAAACACCAGCTTGACGACAGCAGCTGGAGAGTAGTGATGTAATAATCTTGTTGCCATGGAGACCTGTGGTTCCCCGGCATCTCCAAAAATTCAAGGGCGGTGGAAAGTCACTGGGCTGGCTGGCTGGCTGGCTGGCTGGGACACAGTACTGCTGTGGCAAGATGATGCACTGCCAATAGCACAGGGACGTCTGACTGACTGACGTCACTCACTTCTCATCAAGCTGATGTGTGCAGAATAAAGTTAATGGTCGCTCGTCTATGTTGCACAATACAAGAATCGACGTATGGTAGAATACACATCGCCACGCTATTCTTATATATTGTGAGTACCAACACATTCAAAAACAGACCCTTTGTTTCCTGGGAGAGGCACAAGAAGGAGAACGATTTCCATGTAAGGAAGTTAGCCCTTGAAGCTAAATCACCATGACCTTGTCAGCTTTTGCCGTGTTGTCACAACAGCTGTGTTGGGATTGCCCAAATCCTCAGCAAGTAAATCTTCCTACCAAACAGCTGCTTGGAATTCAGTTAGGGGAGAGTGGTCTGTAAAATAGAAATCCTGCTTTTCATACGAGTCTCTGCTCTCTTTCATCACACTAGTCCCGTGAAGCAAAGGTAAATGGAGGGACGTTTTCACAGCGAACTCACAACAGCAGCCTGTCTATTATGTGCTCCTCTGAGTCAGTATTCACCCCTAATTGAGGCAGCGAACCTCTTCATTCTTTTATAGATTATTTGAGATCCAATGAGGCTCTGGAAATAGACAGAGACATAAAGGTGCAGCAAGTCAACAGGTCAGCAAAGCATAGTGAGTATATAATATACAGCACCAAGAGAAGTTGAACTGCTGCCCTGGACTGCACAGGACAGCACAAGGATGCAGAGAGAGTTCCTTAACATCCAGGGTTTATTTACCCAAATGATCATTTAAACAATTCACAAAAATAAATAAAAGGTCACCTAAACAGAACTAATTCAAACAAAATTCAACAATGTGACAAACCAACCCAACATAGATACTGGGTGATCAAACCAGTTTACATACACGGGGGGATTACATACACCATTAAACATGCAAATTAACTGAAAAGAAACAAACAGCCTAGCCGGTCTCTTAACTGAAACAAACATTAATCAAAGCCAAAGGAATCTAAGTACTAAACTGCATCAAATTAAATCTAATTTAATGTAAAACTATTATTAAAAATCAGCCTAATATCCCCTTGAGGTGGTGGGTACTTTGTACAGTCTCAGTTGGTACTTCCTACATTTAATGCCACTGCTTCCTGGGACCCATCTTTTGCTTGATCATGGCCAGATGACGCCAGAAACGTTAATTAAAACAACTCAACTTAACTTGTTAAACATACAAAAGTTAACTAAATGTGCACGTTACAAAGGAAATGGATGTAATATTAACAAATGCCAAATAAACCGTGAGCATAAATATGACCTAAGAGTTATGTGTGATCATTTGTGTTCAAAATGTATCAAAATTAACTAATACGTGACTGGGCATGGGGTTGCTGTCTCTTATGGTAATTGTGTGGATGCGGATGCGGCCATCACACTGACCAAGAAGACTCATGGTCTGCCTGCAGGACCACACCCTTGTTCGATCTAATTCAAAAGCTCCTGAATTAAATGGACAAAGGATTATTCAAACCTCTAAGACTACATGTACAAGCGCAACCCTTTTGCAGTTCGAAGGAGCAGCTTGTTCCATAAACATTCAAAATAGCCATTTCATTTTAACATAGAACAGCATGTTACACAAAATGTCAGCAGCTATATGTAGAAAAAGTGGATATGTAAGAGTTCATCCGGCCCGGGGAGATCAATCCCTCTGTGAGTCATTTTCATGCTGTCCACCTCTCTGAGAGCCACGAAGAAAAACTGAGAAGAAGAAAGAGCTCCCAGAGGTCAGGCAGACCTGTGCTGCCTCTTCCTTCCTTCTAGTTTTAAGAAACACCACACACACACACACACACACACACACACTCGGAAAGAGGCAGTGCTGATCAGCCCTGCGTATCAGAACTGCAGCTCTCTCCGAGACGTCGTGATTACAAAGTAGCGAGTCTGCTCACCATGCCAGAGGTTGAAGAAACTCAGCTCAGCAAAGCGACAAAGGGACTATTAGAGAGATGATGAAAGGTGGATGAGAGACAGAGTGAGATACTGTACAGGGGGAAAGACAGCAGACCGATTGTGTGTTTGTGTGCGCATGGAAGAGTGCACGAGGGAAGGCGAGAGAGCCAGGAAGAAAGAGCGAGGGCTCTTTGGCTGGCACTTGACTCAAGTGTGCACTGTTCTGCGTATGGAAGTGAGCCGATGATGACTACAGTTACCCACAGTTAGAGAGGGGATGAGCGAGAGCCAGTTAGAGGACGAGTGCTTAATATTCCACGCACATACAGTTGCTCCGCTATAGCAAGAGTTTAAAAATAGACGGCAGCAGACTTGTGGACTGAGGAGCTGAGCTAAAAGGAATGTGCAGTTGCGTGCGATGAGGGGGATCTAGACTTTTCAGGATGAAACAAAAGCATGAGAAAGATTGAATGGGTTATCGCTTTGTTTGCTTTCCACGTGCTCCTAAATAACCTCATTGTGTCTTTCAGAATAAACCAAAGGAAATTGTATTGAAATTTATCTAAATTCATATGAGGGAATAAGTTAAAATAAATATTAGCATTTTAGGTGAAATGAAAAATAACTGCTGAATACGAGTTTGTGTGTGTGTGTGTGTGTGTGTGTGTGTGAGAGAGAGAGAGAGAGAGAGAGAGAGAGAGCTCTGGACTTGCTGACAACTACACAGCACAGTGACTTGTGAGAGTGTGTGTGTGTGTGTGTGTTTGTGTGTGTGTGTGTGAGAGAGAGAGAGAGAGAGAGAGAGCTCTGGACTTTGCTGACTACACAGCGCAGTGACTTATGTGAGTGTGTGTGGTGATGGCGGGGGGGGTTAATGTTGTGTGGTTTCATTTGACTGCAGTAAAAAGCTGACACAGTAACATTTTGGAACATCTATATCTAGAGAACATCATCTGTAAAAGAACCATTTTTAACTTCAAAATGTTTAACTGTAAGTCAGATGAGTGGAGTTACAATTGAAGATTAAGGAGGGCACTAATCTGCTGATATACGGTTTGTATTTCTCATACTGCCTCTGTGGATCCAGCAGAAGAAGTTTCAGCTTCATCCCACATTACAGCACAGACAGCCGCACATTCCCAGGAGATGGCAAACAAGACATCAACAAATAAACACACACACACACACACACTACAAACCACAACACACGGCTTAGACTGACCGCACAGACAGAGGCACTCCACATTAGTATAGCAGTATGCTATTAGTATGGTAAGCCTACTGTATGAACTACACGTGCATATACACTATCTACAAGTACACGTAAAGGGCTACGTGACAAACAGCAAACCCATTGGTGTAGCTGTGTCACTGCTCATGTCCAGGCATATGGCACATCGCAAAAAACATAGAAAAACACTGGAGGATTACGACACTTCATAACAAAATACTGAACTGACAGCTTTAAAATCGTACTGCACTGTGAGGTCTCTGCTGATTGCCATCTCTAAGCATTAGCGCGTTTGCATTTTTGTCGCTCTGCTGCAGAGTCATTAGCAGACACAGTGTGTTCACCCTTGTGAGAGTCCTGGCGTCATTGCAGTCATCTTTATGGTCTAATGTCTCCACTTCCTCTTCTCTAACGTAAACCTTCCTTCCTAAAGCACCTGCAGGCACACACACACACGCGCACACACACACGCAGACGCATGCACACTCAGAGGATACTGTTGTCTGTAATGTGCTGAGCCAGCAGGCAGCCCTACAGGACGTCAGCATCTGTGTAATTAAAGCTTTTTGCCTTTTCTTTACAAAGCACGCAGCTCATACCTCAGTGGAAACATGACACCAGCAAAGCAAACATTTTTTGGTGCTATCTTTTTATTTATGCACAAATTTGATCACGCAGGACAAAATCAGACGTGCCGGTGAACTCTTTCTTTAACAGTGAAACACACACATGCTGCTACACGGCACACACGCGGACACACAAGGAAAGAGAAGACATACCCACACTAACAATTAAGAGCACCTCGGAGAAAACATCATTAGTATGGTGATTAAATAGCAACCGTCGGAGCCAGAAGGAACTTGATTATGAATAACACATGAGGCCCATGTGTGAGCAAAAATCAGAACAGGACGATTTCCACGTTCGGTGGGGCCGACATCAGTCTACACATAATCACGGTTGTGTATGAATTGTTCCTCTCCGGTGACGTCCTCAAATCCACAGCAAGCCTTTCCCAAATAAGCCTCATCTCCCCTTTCAAGTTTGACATAAAAGGAGAGAAGAGGAAGAGGAGCGGCAGAGAAGACTCGAGTGAGAACAAGAAACCTCGCTCTTATTTCTGTAAAGCCTCTAATATTTCCCTGCTATAAAGCCTGTGCTAGGGTGAGATGGATTTCTCTGCCGATCTGATATCAATCAGCGCTGAGGGGTTAATACACGTTCATTCTGCTAATCTTCAGCTCTCTATGGCTCTCTGAAGCTATGGTGTAACTCTGACACCTCACTGCAGCTGGGCCAAATGTTGTGGATGGAGTGGTGACATAAATGTAATTGAGAAATGTGTGAAAAGATGTTTCAAAGAGAGACACAGAGAGAATTACAAAATGAAGGAACCTCCATTTCCAGACCTTTTTCCTTTTGAGCTTCCCCAGTCCTGTGGTAGTCGTACAACATAATCCCCAAACTGTAGCTGCTCCCATACATGCAATGGGGTGATTTAGTTTGGCTGGTCACAGTCTGGCTGCTGCTCAGTTCTCCACATTAAACCACAATGTCCTTGATGCCTCCAAATTTGACAGGAAAATTACTTAATTATGTTTCGGCTACAAAATGAAGACCAGCCATACAGGGGACTCAAATTCACAATGCGCAGTGCAGAAAATCTGCAACACTGATCATCACCATTTTAATTAAACTGATGAAGCTCAGCTTGACTCGATGTGCCCTTGACCCACTCTTCTGCAATCACTTCTTCATTTCCTCATGAGTTTGTTTGGACTTGAGTGCCCTGGTGTATCAGCGGGCTGCAGGCTTCAGCGCCTCCCAACACTGAACACTTTTCTACACTCGTTTCTCTCCCATTTTTATTTCTAAAAGCATCAAAGGCAACTGCGAAGACACACCGCCTCCCTGGGAGACATAGTTCATCATGAATATACTGCACATTACTTGTTGGCTTCCATTTATATTCCTCACTGTGAAATTTTGGTTTGGGAGATAAATAAGGTTGGTCTGGTTAAAGCGATGCCAACAAGAAGTGAGGGACACAGACTGTGATATATGTGTGCATTCAAAACGAGCAGATGCCTATTACTACGAGCACATATGCTAGACATAAGAACAGGACTAAAGCTGGGCAGACACTGCGATTTAATTGATCTTGTATGTTGTGCTAACTCGCACGCCATGTTTTAATCTGCCTTTCTGCGAGGCCAGAACTTTTATGCTCACACTGTACGGCTCATGACAGCGTGAGTGCTGACACTGAATGTAAACGCTGAATCCTCAGCGGGTTATGTCCAGTGACAATTCCAATAAAGTTTATTCAAACGATATGGCTGTGTCCTCAAACTTGACACACGGAGAGTAGGAAGAAACGAAGAAGAAAATGGAGCTGCAGATGTCTGGAAGGCGCAGACAATATGGTGTCTGTTTCAAGCTCAGTTTTATATCACAGCATTCTCAAGACTACAGTTTGAGCCACAACATGTAAAATTCTACTCATCACATTAAAACAAGCTCACTACAGTTTAGATCTTTCAGCCGTGGAACACATTTAAATTTTGACCTGATGATGGCACTAGATGAAAGTTATGGCAATCCTTCCAATAGTTGCTGAGACATTTCACTCAAAACCACAAATATGAACTTCATGGTGGATCTATAGAGGAAAAGTCATGGGATAGCCAAAGTCATTAGGGTACATCCTCTGGGGGAACACGGATGCCTGTACAAGCAACCAACACAAAAAAAACAAGAAACTACTATACATACAATCGCACAAAGTATTGGCTCAGTTACATACTTAAACCCTTTAAGTGGCTACCCATGGCTGTAATGCCTTCAGTGAAATGCCACCAGCATCCTTATTGCTGTGTCACGTATAGCGTGTCTTTGCTGTGTCGTCTACCGGTGTCAGGTTCAGTCAGGGCAGGCTCATTAATCTGCTCAGCTGCAGTGCTACTGACTGAGAGATGAGGGAGACAAAGACAGAGCGACGAGGAGGAGAAATAAAAGTGAAAAGGAACAAAGGAGAGATTTTGTGGAATTGAAGGGCCTGCCAGGAGAAAAAGCACCAAAAAAAAGCATATCTCTTTCATGCATCGAACAGCGGAGAAAGAAAGAGAGAGGGAGTACAAAGGAAAAGAGAGTAAGAGTATGCATAATAAGCTTTGCTTCACTATAAACCATGGCTCCTTCAAATGCTGCTATACAGCAAATCCAGTGACATCATATATGAAGTAGCCAAATGCGTACTGGCAGGGTTTCCTATCACTGCTGCTTCTGCCCAACTATAGGCCGACCTCATCAAACATCTCTAGAAACATGTGGATCAGAGATAGCCAGCATGAAATATTCACTCGTCTCTCTCTCTCACACACACACACACACTTGGAAAGCCAGCAGCCCAGCAACCTCAATCTTAAATACACAATTCCGGTCGTCGTCACTGGCATGGTTTCTGAATAAGATCCTTTGACTGAACATGAAAGCTAAATAAACCCCATTCACACATCATCCCACTGCAGATGAATGAAGATGATTATGAATCCATATGGAAATGAAGGCAAGTCATACTTAAACATATAATTTTAGTCAACAAATGATTTGCAGTTTCCTGTTAAAGTCATACAAATATTTCGTCTTTAACCATTTTGGGGACATGTGCAACATCAGCGCATCTTGTAGTCATTGGTGTGTAGTAGATTTAATGTCATGCTGAAGACTGAACTGAATATATTATGTAAAACTAACATGTTTAAATTAAAAGAAATGTCTTGAGGTTAAGTGAAATTGCCTCCAAAAAGTGTGAAACATTCCATAAACTACCTGGTTCACTTGTATCCACTATTAAAGTTATATGCTTTGCATAGTAAATGAATATTCTTATGGAAACATCATGACCTTAAATGAAAGCTTCAGGTTGGAAAAGTAGTTAAAAGTCTACTGATAACATTTAAAATGATAAAGCTGCACTAATTTAACCTGAACTGGAATTGGTTTCATCTGAAATGAATCCTCACTGATTGCCACGAAGTAGCCAATATACTGAAACGCCTTTCTATGTGAACCTGTTATATGAACTTTGAGAGCAAAGTATTTGGGTTTGGAATTAATCATCCTCAATCAATCAATATGTAAAGTATTATAGTGGTAGTGTATGTGCTGACTAAAACAATCAGTCAGCGTGGTGAGCAGAGTTGAGCATCTGACATCACTGGAGTCGTAGATATTACTATCACAGCCAACAGCCGATTGTCCTAATCTGAAAGCACAGCAAAGCCTTGAGGGCTTATCTCACCATTTCTCCACATTATGGATTAACATGTTATTTAACAGGGCGCCTCACATCAGGAAGACAGAATCCTGCAGGGCGGCACGTAACTGGCAGCGAGGCTGATGAGCAGGATCTCTGTTTAAAGCACATCCTACTTTTATTCTATATTAAGCTCTTACAGGTTATTAAAAATCTACTTAGGGGACCAGCATTCCCAGTCTGTGGGTTATTATGGGCAGAAAGCTCTCCATTTTCCATGCTTGTGAGCCACAGGCTGAATGTTGGTGCATCAGGTGAAATTCAGATTTATCTATCCAGTAACTATATGCTAAATACTTTATGCTAAACCTTTATCAGTGAAGGCTGACTGAGCAGGCATGCTCTTTTTTAAGAACCACTGTTCATACAGTTCAAGGTGCTACGTGTGGCACCTTTAGCTGTGGTGTGAGGGGAAGGCTATCAGCAGTCTCAATAATGAACTTATTGTTCAGATGTCTAAAAATAAATACAGAACACCATGTAATATTTCCCATTTAGCTCCTTTAGCCTACACCTGGGAGCTTCCCAATCCATGCAGATTTCTGTTATCAGTGGCTGAGCAGATGCACTGGAGCAGAGACTGAGAGCCCTGATCAAAGACATTTTGACAGCAGTTTCTGAGTGAAGTGAGAGCATTCATGCATGTCCAAGCATATCCAAGATCCAAACATGTGTGCAGAATGCACAGCCCAAATCACAGGTTGGTTGGCAATGCTGCCATGTTGAGTAAACTGTTGTTTATTTATTTGTTTGACTGATTAAGCTACATGTTTACTGTAGTCCATAAAATGCCATACATTGATACATACATTGATAAATGCCCATCAGAAGTTACAAGAGTCCAAAGTGATGATTTACATGGTATCTTATATTTAAACCAGCATATATTCTGTATTTTTATTAGCCACAGGTGTGGTACAGTATGAATTACTGATGCAATCCCCCAGGATGAAATCTAATAACTTTGGTGGCTTTTCATCTAACACCATCATCAGATCAAATTTGTATTACTCCAATACTTTGGTTAATGACAAAATACCTGCTAAACTAATCCCCATCAGCCTCAGCTCTGCTGTGTGTTTTGTGTGAATTAGCAAATGTTAGCATGCAAAAAGGCTAAACTAAGATGGTGATCACGGAAAAAAATACACCTGCTAGACACCAGCATGTTAGCATTGTCATTATTACAAGTATCAGTGTTCTCAACGTCCTTTCAAAACCATTTCAGCAGCCGAAATCCTCAAGTTGAAGTGCACTGTAACATATCAAGGGACAATCAAGGATTGCTGTAGTTCAGTGTATTAGAACCGATTAAATATTTACCTGCCACAGGAAAGAACAATACCATGATGTTATTTGCTATGTTAATTTAAATGGTCCAGCACTCTCTGTTTTCTTCTTCTGGACAAAAAGTAAATAAATGAAAAGGCATTTTCACATTAGTATTTGGCGAATTCTGGTTTTGGACATATTTAAATGCATATTCCTATGCTATGGTCTAACTTAGAGGCAAGATGTTGAAAAATGCCATTATCGTTGTTTTAGTGAAGGGGTCAAGGCAACATAAGCAGAAGAGCAGACACTCGCAGGAATTAAACCAACATGTGTCACCTATATTCCAATTTTAGCAGTACACACTAAGAAGAGAACAATATGAGTGCAGAGAGACCACTTAGGAGACAAGAGCAACCTATTTCAATAATGCATTCACAACACAAAACAAGAGGAGCTCCTTCCAAGTTCCGCATTTGGCTTCAAAAGCGCAGTCATAATTTTATTAGTGGACTATACAGGATCTGAGTTGGTGCCAGGTGACTGAACCATTTACTCACAGTGATGCTCTGATATAAATCTTTTGATTCACGGTAGGAATACTAATCTAGAGCAAATGCATCTAGAAAATGGCTCCCAGACTGGCTGGTGTGGTACGTCCTCACATGATGAGCTGTCTGTTTCAAACCTTGTTCCGCAATATGTTTACTCAATGAAAAATGTTTGATTGAATCTGTGTTCAAGTTCAGGATGTGAATGTTGATCTGAATCATATAGCTTGCATGTTCCTATAATAAACATATTAAATTTAACCCCATGGAATGTGGGGCGATGGAGTATTTATACTCTTAAGTGTACCCTCCGGCTACAAGGCTATGCAGATCTCAAACCCTTTAATTGTCTGAACCTGCATGGACCCCACAGATCTAAGCTCTGCTTAGATCAGCCCAGTAGTATCAGGTCCTGATCCAACCAAGTTCAGTTGGAAAATCCACACTTTGACTTGGGGTAAATTTCTACGGTATCCTTCTCAGTATAGCAGCTCTATGATTACTGCCAGGCCATGTGTAGTGAGGCAGCACTCTCCATTGAACTGTGGCTGGAACCTTCAAATTCCTTATAAATTGTCTTCTAGGATTGGTGGATATTTTCGCTGATGTTCACCACCAACATCACGTGGTTATACATAGTTCCACTCCTGGTCCTGTCTCTCCAGAGCCTGTTTTTCCATGCTGCCTGGGGCCTCAAGTGCCTATCTAGGGCTTCTCAATGCCGCACCTTTCCCCATGTTCCCACAGCAGTCCACCATCTCCCCAGCACAGTCCCATGCTGGCCCTCTGCTTCCCCAGCAATTAAGCCTCTGCCGAATATATCTGCCAGTAGAAACAGCGCTGTGCATCAATCTTGGATTGAGGCTTCAAGAGATTGTATTGTGATCTGTGGCTGTGAGAAGCTTGTGAATATCCAGGAGGCCTGAATGGTGTTGAAAGAAAAGGAGAAATCAATGAACATGAGTCTCCCCGTGCATCCAGGGTCATGATGTAATCAGTAACAATGTCTTCAGTAGGAGAGGGGGACAGGTACACAGCACGGGTGAGGGAAATTGGTGGTGGTAGTGGCATCTGATGAGGCGGGTAGGTAAGCCTGGAAAACTGAGTGGTCTGATTCCTGTGTCCATGTTTAAAGACAGGACTTGTTTGCGTCATCTTTGCCTGGCCACCTTCCTATTCCACCCCACGCTGCCTTCACACAAAGATGTCTTTCCATTTATGAAGGTCATATCTGTGATTTCAGTAAAACGGCAGCAGTTCAAGGTGAAGGCTAATTGAACTAAATGGAGAGTGTGACCGTTGTTGAGCCCCGCGAGGGCCCTTTATTCTGGGCCACATCCCCACGGTGGGCAGGAAAGGACAGAAGCCACGCGCTCCCATTTTCAGTATGCCAACAATGTTGTCATGCTCCAGTAAGGTCACCGTAATGTCCTTCATGCAGATGAAAAATGAAATGTTCACCAGCGCATATTTAGCTTTACAGACGCTTTGTGTAAAACATAATTAATATAGCCCCCTAAATGTTGTGTTCACACATTCTAATGCCAGCAAATAAATGGTGATGTTGTTATTGTAAACAATAGATGATTGATTAAGCCGATAATCCCATTTATGTTCCCATTTAGACCTGTTGTGCTTCATCAAGAGCCCCAAGTGTGAAATAATGGCATATTTCATTATTTCCCATGTTGGAAATAATGAAATATGCCAATAGAGAGATAATCCCTCTCAGTAGAAGCTCCACTAGAAATTAAGCATTCTGTCCCTGCTGTGTACTTTCAGCTGCTAAAAGGGTGGCATCAGCATATCTTGACAGCCAAACACTTTGAATCGTGACTGGGTGAAGGAGCTGCTCAGAAGTCAAGGGGGAACAAGTGCAGGCTGTACTTTGTTAAACACATCTCTAAAAAACACAGGGCACACCATGTCTTTGACTAACCAGCCAAAAGGCAAACTCTTACATAGTGTTCGGCTTGTAAAACATTGACATTAAAACTGGAAGTTAGGCAGAGATTCTATCAATTACAAAGCATTTCTTTTGGAAAAACAATCCTGGGCCTCCCACTTGTTGGTGATGTTTATTATGCAGTTACAGACAGGATGAAGATGAGCAGGGAAAAGCCTGTAGACGGATGTAAAATCACCATTTCATCTGTCCCCGGAGCACTGCCACTTTAAGTTATTAGACGTACAAAGGCTTGCTTTGCCTTTGCCGTCAGATCCCAGGAGTGAACAGGTGGTGAGACGGTCTTTGTGTGCTGTCATCTCTAATTCAGCACCAATGGAATCCTTTCAAGTAACAAGCCTCCAACGACGCTCCAGCAACTCAGACGACCGGGTTAGATGATGCACACAACAGGCTTCTCAATGATGCAGCCGCACTAAAGACATTACAGGGATACACACACACACACACACACACACACACACACACTTGATTTACAAAGGAGGTAATAGACATTAATCACTTGCTCTTAGTCCATCCGCTTTCTCGCTTATAAACAGTCTGTTTACTGACTCTATTCGTATCTCGCCTTCATTCGCGTCAATATAACAATTGATTTTTGAGACAACTCAAAGTGTCAGAAATAAACAGAAATGCTTCAAACAAATCTGCAAGGGACTCACTGACTGACTGAATCATCCAATGTGCAGAATTAATCGGTACTACCAGGGCACACAGAAGACCTGCCAAAGGAACAAAAGACACCGACCTACACCAAGTTACCAGAAAAATAGAAACACCTTGACAATGCAGTAAGACAGACCTGCAATACATTCTGCCTTAGTCCATCTGATACAACAGCACTACAAACTACAGCCTCAGCAATGACTATAAAGTAGAATCAATGCTTCTCTGCTTCTCTGTCAACAACAAATAAAAACCAATGATGGACTCATAGCTGAAAAAAATACCCACAACCACAAAGTGAGAATAAGGGACGTAAGACTTGGAGGAGCCCACAGCATTAGACCAAATGCACTTAAAGCTACTTGCTTAACATGTCCAACATTTAGCTTTAATGAATGCATTCTGGAGAAGGCGCACTAATTCAAGTCCAGTGAAGTCGATTTTAATAATTGAATCAATAAGAGGTTTCATTGCAGATGACGTATCCCATTAAAACAAAAAGCATAGCAAAGTGATATTCCATGGTCAAACAAAGGGTCAGTCTGAAGGGCAAACTGACAACTGAGGGTGAAACCTGCGTTGTTCAAACAAATTAAGATATGACCACACTCTTGACTAATTAGATTCAAACAGCAAATGTGCCCTGGTTATAGAAATGAACCCTCTTGTGCCGCTGCCTGTCTCACGCAGCCAGAGGATCTAGAAATCCTCTCTGAGCCCTCCACTGAAATCGTTCAAGATGAGATTATCCAGATTTGTCATAATGCATTCCAATCAATGCACACAGGAAGCTGCTGAACTGACAGCTGCTTACACTGGGATTTCATTTAGTTTCATTTGGTTGTTTCACGGGCCTCTGTTGGAATTTCAAAAACGGTGTTGATTAATAATCCTTGGTTTTGCTGCGCAATGTACGCCACATGAGGTCATGATGTCCACGCAGGTAACGTCTTCTGACAAAGGCAACATCTGCAGCCCACCGATGACAGACGCCTGGCCATGAACACAAAGCAACAGTCAGGTATGTTTTGTGAAAAATGAATGACACCTCCTTTAGTCAGAGCGGTTGCTGCAAGCAGCAGGCTGAGAGGAGAGATGTGTGCTGGGGGAAAGTCATTCTACCTGATCACCAACCCCTTGTACGTGTCAATGGCACGTCCTCCACCACAAGGTGATTTGAGAAACAGGAAATGTTGGTCCCCACTGACCTGGATCGTGCAGGTGTACTCCGAATCGTCCAGCAGCCTCACGGTGCAGTTGCACTCCCTGTCCAGGCTCCTGGTGCTGCTGCTCATCAGTCGGCTCAGCATCTTCTCGGTCGTCTGCGTGCGGGACCAGGGAGAAGGGCGCACGGCGCATGCATACAAAACCGGATCTCCTGTCACGTCAACGACGCGCCTGTGTGTTGGTCCAACACCTGGTCAGCGGCAGCGGCAGCGGCGGTGCGGAACGGCGGCGGCGGTGGTGCATCGTCCTGTCGGCGTGTGAGCGGGGCACCACACGGTGCGTCTCTGCTGTCAGTGAGAGGAGTGGAAATAGTGTTACTGCTGCTCTCTCTCTGGTCCGGTTCGCCTGTCGGGGGGGCCGGCCCCCCCCCCCCGGCCCCCCCGCCCCCCCCCCCCCCCCCACCCCCCCC
>JAVQJF010036990.1:0-15692 GCA_036023855.1 Gadopsis marmoratus
TTCGCACGAGATAAGCGTGTAGAATGCTCCAAATTCATACATGTGTGTAATGGTCCGCTCCGGTTGCTGCCGTGAAGAGAAAACGCAATCCGTGCGCATGGATTGCTAAACCGAGGGCACGAATTACAAAACCGTGCGCACGGATTGCACATTTACTTTTTTTTTTTTCTACCATGTGGCCCCAGAGGGGCTCCGTAAATGTAAACGCCCGTATTGTGAGGAAAATAATTCAAGCACAATACGGTCTGATCACATATGGATGTGCTGCGTATATTGCCTCATTTCCAGTTTCCAGTGTTTCTGTGTTACTGGTTATGTATCTTGCTGCTCTAGGTAAACCCAGTTAATTTTGTTATATTCTTAACAACAGTGGCTAAGTACCCGCAATACACTGTCCTTGAAAAAGGCTATGTGCCACAGTCCTTTAAAGTAGCTGTTAAACCGCAACCATTTAAAAATCTTCCTCACCTACGAAGCCCTTAATGGTCCATCATACAGTATCTTAAGGAGCTCAAACTACCTTATTACCCCACTAGAGCACTGCGCTCTGAGAATGCAGGGTTCCAATGAAGTGATTATAACACTATGATAGATTCAAAGGGACATCCTTATTTCAAAATCATTGGAAAAGAGTGAAAAGAAAGTGACAATTAAAATTTTAAGTCAACCACTTTAAGGAACAGAAAGTCATATAAATCTTCAGTTAACAAAATTACTGTTTGTGCAAACTAGGTCACTCTTGAAATGAGGAAACTCTTAACACAACATGAGTACATTACAGGCAGAGCATTATGGATGGAGGTTGCTCACCTGTCTGTGTCAGGGCCATTCTTGGCAATGATCATCTTCAGCTTGCCCAGCCCACCCACAGGTGCTCTGTCAGTGCCGGTGGTGAATTGCAAGAAGAGGCGCTTCTGCTCCTCACCAAATGAGTGCAATGTCTCCCAAAATTCCCTACGATGCAAATAAACATCCCCAACAGTCACAATGTATGCAGTGTTAACATTTCAAAATACAAAAGATCCAGTGGAATTAATACCAGTCTTCTCATCAAACAACATTAAAAGAAGGAATTTAAAGTCCTTCTTCTAGGTGAGGAGAAGGATTTTAAATTCGATTCTGGATATTACAGGTAGCCAGTGTAGAGATGCTAGTACTGGAGGAATATGATCTCTTTTCCTGGTTCTTGTCAGTAAACGTGCCGCAGCACAGAACCTCAATGGTCAGGCACCATCATAACTTAAAGAGCTCATAGTACCCCTATTAGCCCACTAGAGCGTTGCGCTCCCAGAATGCTGGGCTCCTTGTGGTTCCTAGGGTCTCTAAAAGTAGAATGGGAGGCAGAGCCTTCAGCTATCAAGCTCCTCTCCTGTGGAACCAGCTTCCAGTCTGTGTACGGGAGACAGACACCCCTTTCCTCTTTGACAAACCTTAAACAGGGTTGACTCAGGTGAGCCCTGAGCCACCCCTTCGACGAGGGGTGGCCTGGGCGAACCCTGAGCCCCCCCCTTAGTCATGCTGCTATAGGCCTAGACTGCCAGGAGACATCCTATGATGCACTGAGCGCTCTCTCTCTCTCACACTCTCTCACTATGTCTGTCTCTGTCTGTCCATCTGTCTATCTGTCTCTCTCTCTCTCTCTCTGCATGTGTGGAGTCTGGATCTTCGGGATCTGGTTCTGCGCAGTCTGAATGCACACGGGTCTGGTTGAGTGGACAGCCTGCTGCAGCTACTGTTATTAGTGTAGCTGCTGTTGTACTGCTAATACTATTGGTTGGTTACTATTGGTTCTGCTTGAGGTTTCTGCCTGTTAAAAGGCAGTTTTTCCTTGCCACTGTCGCCTAGCGCTCGCTCATGGTGGAAATGTTGGGTCTATACATAGAGTTGGGTTAGACTTGCTCTATATTAACAAGTGCTATGAGATAAGTCTGTTATGATATAGCGCTATATAAATAAAATTGAATTGAATAAAACACTGGAACATACATACTGGAGCACACATAGGCTATGATGGTTCCTGTGTCGTATATTTTTTCTGAAGAATGAGCTGCCGCGAATCAATCTATCGCAAACAGCATGAATAGTTTTGATGTGAAATATTCACCGTTGAGAATTTTGCAATTTCGTGTCGTTTATTCATCATATGCGGCGTGTAAAGGCCTTAACAATGACAAACAAAAGTGATGTTAAGTAAAAATGCAAAACACATAACTGTGGTAGAATCAACATTTCACCTGACAGAAAGGGCGATACCTCTCATGTGACTATCCAATGCTGTAAACACACCTCTCCATTATTTTAACTAGTACCCTGACCATTTCTCCAAGAAGAAGGAAATCTGTTTCCAGGTCAGTAGAATCTAGGGCCTGTCACAATCATGACATTTTAGTCTACGATTAATTGTCATAAATAGTTGTGATTAACAATTGAATTGTCTTTTTCTATTAAAATATGACCAAATAAATGTTTATTTCTAACAGAGGGAGTTAGAAATAAAGGCCTGCCTCGTGGGTTGAGGTGTTTTTTCCCCTTTTGTCAGAAAGCGAATATTACATTACACTGCACAACAATTCTAAACTGGGTTTAAACATACTGAAATTAAGCAACAAAAAACTGTCTGTAAATGATCTCCCGCATATCTTTCCCCAGAATTGTCAGACACACTGCTGCACCCATAGGTGAGACTCTCTGCTATAAAGAGACCCGTTATTGGCACCTCATCAAAATAACATGCCTACACAATAGCAGTAAGGTCTAGACAGCCAAGCTTTTGTTTTTTTACATTTTTCCTGACTTTGGAGCTGATGAAAATTCAAATTCTATTTGTTGTGATATTTTTAACATTGGCTTAAAATTCCATTGATTGTGCAAAAATGATGGCATCAGCTCAAATGATCACAATCAGGTGATTATGTAATAATTGCGTCAGGCCTAGTAGGGTCTTGCACATTGGGTTTGCTTTCAAACCATATTCATAACTTGTGTGCACATACGGCATCTACAAATACACGTACACACACACACACACATTAGCTTACTTGATGATTCGAGAATCTCTGTTATAACCTCCATCATATTCTGTTGTTTCTTCAAGTGCTAGAAAGTCCAGGTTCTGCAATATATATAACAAAGATAGATGGAAATTAAGCATTTCAGCAAATTTCAATGACTTACCAACATATTCAAATGTCTGGTAACAAATCTCACCCTGCTTCCACAGATTAGGAGCTCGATTTCCTCTGGTCTGAACAGATACTTGAGCGGTGACTCATTGGTGACCATGTGGAAGCCTCTCCTGAACGCTTTGAACTGCTTCTCCACAGTTTTGTTCAGCATGTACTCTGCATACTGGGCCACAAACTCCTGCACAAACGCACATCAACAAAGTTACCATTTAATGTACAAATCCTGATCAACACTTTAACCTTTCAAAGGAACATGTTCCCATTTATCCTGGTGAAATCTAGCCTTCCAAGATAACTTTGGTCATTTGTCAACCTGGGAACCAGACGAAACTGAGAAATGTTTTATTTGCCCTGGCAGATGCGTCCCATGCCTTGCTTATTCGAACAGATTTCCAGCCGACCTGCACTCTTTTGGACAGAGATCTTGGATGTTGTTCCTGGAATTTGTTGGAGCCACTCTCCCAGTTTGGGGGTCACAGCCCCCAAGTGTTCCGATTACCACTGTTGCCTACACTTTCCACATCTTCTCTAGCTTTTCTTTCAGCCTTTGGTTTTTCCTCAAGCTTCTCGTGTTCCTTCTTCCTGATGTTGCTGTCACTTGGAATTGCTACATCCATCACTACTGCCTTCTTCTGCTGTGTGTTCACCACTATTATGTCCGGTCAGCTCGCCATCACAAGTTTGTCAGTCTGTATCTGGAAGTCCCACAGGATCTTAGCTTGGTCATTCTCAACCACCTTTGGAGGTGTGTCCCATTGTGACCTTGGGACTTCCAGCCCATACTTGGCACAGATGTTCCTGTACACTAGTGGTCATCAACGACATTTATCCATGGGACAGAATTTTTCTAAGCAGACAGTGTGGGGGCCAGAATCCACAACACTTTCAACTAATAATAGAAAAATATATATTTACACCTAATTAGCAGATTATTGTCATATCAGTGTGAACAGACTCCGAACACCTATACTGCAGCCAGGAGGCGATCGAGAAATTTTGGCTTTTGTAGCAGACATATTTTCCCATTTGAATGCACTAAATTTGCAACTACAGGAGAAGAAAAACCTGTGGTGGATACGGTGGAAAAGCTTGATGCCTTTGGGAACAAACTTGATCCATTCCACGCAGATCTATTATCAGGGAGGCTGCTGCACTTCAACACACTGAAGACAGTGGGTGCGAGCAACATCACAGAGAACGTGAAGGTGCATGACCCATTCACATTCAATCCAGGCGGAGAATTCTCCGCTAATGTGAAGAAGGAGATGCCGTTGGACGAAGAAGCGATTCAAAGTAAACTAGTTGACATCCAGACCTCCAGCGAAATGAAAGCCGCTCTCCGTGGTGCTGAACGCTTGAGTGCTTTTTGGGTGGCTTGTCCCCAAGACAATGGCACACTGAAGACGTTGGCTATGTATTTGCTCACTACGTTCGGGTCAACCTATACATGCAAATCTGCGTTCTCAAAGATGAGCACTATCAAGACACATGAGAGGAACTGACTGTCAAACCCATCTTTGGAGGACTGCTTGCGAATAAGCCTGACAGCTGTCAAGCCCGATGTTAAGAAGTTGGTGTCAGAGGGTTAATGTAATTTCTCCCTTTAACCAAATGTGAGTATTTCAGATGGATTTATGACGTATTGAGATTTATAACGTCCAAATTATATGCAGGTTGAACACACACACATTTGGGGTCGGTAAACCATTCTTAATAATATTATGTCCATCTCAATTGTTTTTGGGGTTGCTTTAATATTGTAATATTTTTCTCACATTTTCTTAATTCATTAATAATCTGCGGGCCGGATATGGCCCGTGGGCCGCCAGTTGACGATCAATGCTGTACACTATGCCAGCCACTTGGTTATGGTGTTCCATGTATGCCTTGCCTGCTAGCATCTTACACTCTGCTGTTATGTGCTGGATTGCTTCAGGGGTATCTTTGCACAGTCTGCACCTGAGGTCCTGCCTGGTGCGGTAGATCCCGGCCTCTATTGATCTTGTGCTCAGGGCCTGTTCCTGTACTACCATGATTAGTGCCTCTGTGCTGTCTTTCAGTTCAGCCTTTTCCAGCCACTGGTAGGATTTCTCGATATCAGCCACTTATTGGCCAGCTTATTATGCCATCTGTAATGCTGTATTCACATCTTCTAGTAGACCTTCAGAGGGTACATCACTTCTTGGGTATTGGTAATCAGCCTCAGAGGTTCCAGGTGTCCAGCTTGGTTATGATCTTCACCTCGAGGTCAGCTGCTCTTGTGTTAAGCCTATCTGCATTGTATAGGCTTGTGGTTATTGGGGCTTGGTACCCAACCTCTGGGGGTGATGATCATATCTCCCCCCTGAGCTGCTGTCCTGGCTCCCCCTTGCCGTAGCATTCGTGTTTGTACCTCCTAAATCTCTAGCTGTGATTGCAGTTGCCACTTGTGAATGTTGGAACACTGAGCTACTAGTTGTTTCTTTGTTAGTCTAGATGTTGGATATTGAAGAATCCATAGGTACCACATTCTCTGAATATAACTCCCCCACACACACACACACACTATTGTTTAATATTTTCACTCCATTTATAAAAATGAATGTTATTTTTGTTAGCCTACATCAGTGTGAAGATTCCTAAAAAACATGGGCTATCCATAATGATAACTAGACACTTAACATATGAAACAGAGTTGCAGAATGCAGTCCTGATTGGCAGAATATGTTAATCGGTTTTGACGCAATCAGTGTCCTGATTGGTGGAAAACGCTTGCAAAAATGTCTCACTCAAAGAACCCGAAAAGAGGACAGCTGACGTGGAAAAACTGCAGCTTTAATAAAGAATGGACTCATAAGTACGCATTCATCATACCAACTGTCAGTAAATCTACAGCTGTATGCCTCATTTGCATACAGCTGTTGCAAAAGAATACAATTTTAGGCACCGCCATTACACAAGGCATGCACCTATCAAAGAGTCTTACCCTGAGCAGTCAGGGGCCCTTTGCAGAAAAATTGCTGCCTTAAAAGCTGGAAATTCCATAACGCACATCTATTTGGGGTTGGTAAATCATTCCTAATAAAATAATTTCCATCTCAAGAATTTTTGGGGTTGCTTCAAAAGGAAGAAAAAAAATAATGCTCGATATCCTTAGTTCTGGAGCGCATTTCTTTCCTCCTCACATTTTCTGAATTCATTTATATTCTGTGGGCCGGACAGGAAGCTTTGGTGGGCTGGATGTAGCTCGGGGGGCCTCCCAGATGCTTCATGATGAGACTTTTTGACAATTCATAATCAGCAGATGGATTAAGGACTTAAGCTTTGTACTCTTGTCAAACTAACGGATGTACTTTACTTTCACACCGCAAACAAACTGTACTAGAGTTCAGTTAGATGCAGACTAAGACCCTCCTTTTCAAGCGGTCTAAAGGAACCAAACGGACAAATATGCCAGAGTTCAATTTGGGCTATGTGAAATTGTGATGGCCATTTTTTTATTATTTTGAGACAATAATATTACCAAACAATAATAAAGAATATTTTAAGTAAGTATGGCCACAGGCATATAGTCCTGTGAAGGCCATGGCAAAAGGCAATACCTCAAGAAAATGTTTTTAATACAGTTTAAAAATGTTTCATGTTTGGCTCACCTTTCTGTTTTCATTTGTTACTGGAATCTTGTCCCCATTTTCCCTTAAATCGTACATGAGTGGGTTCCCAAACAGGTCTGTCTGGGAAATCTGGAAAGTGATCATCATGTCCTCTTCCACACTGCCCTCGTACTCCAGCAGCTCCTTCAGGCTCTGGTACAGAACCTTTCCAACATAGTCAGATATCATATTTAGCACTGCTCATCAAGCAACATGGCTGTTCAAAAAAAGTAAACTTGCAGAACTTAAATCTGGCAGGGTTGGAAGTTAAACTGTATTTGTTCCATAGCTACATGAACTATCCAGCTAAAGATCAATCAGAAGATTTGCTGAGGTAGTTCTTACCGGGTTGGCATCAGCCAAGTCCCTGAAAGTTCCTTTCTTGCCCATCAGCTTCCTGTAGACCACCATAGGAAAGTGGACATCCAAGATACAGTTGTTATAGATGGCCAGACCGAGAACAATGCCAATCAGTGTGTACTGGCCCTCGTTTTCAAAAGATGATGGATTAAACCAAAACAGCTTGGTTCGCTCGTCGTATGTGAACATGCCTGCAGGAGGAAAAAATATATTTAATTTAATTTAATTAATTAATTTATATATAGCATACAAAAACATGTGGGTATACACATAAGAAGGAGTCTAGGACAGCAGATCAATAAAATATCGTTTTTCATTGTTCTTGAAGGTGCGTTGATTAAAAAGCACCAGAAATTATGCAGAATTAATTCATTTACTTTTTGAAAAGCAAAACAAATTGAAATAGAATACAGGCAAGTCAGAGTCGACTGATCAAAAATCTAATTCAGTTATACAGTATATTCAGTTAAATATCTAACGGTATATTCAGTTAGATATTTCATAAGTCAACATTACAGTATAATAAAACTTGTAGGCCGTGTTAGATGGTTGCAATTTCTATAATAATTTTTATATATTTTCTTTTATTTAAAGTGGACAGAAATGTCTCATTCAAACAAATAGAGGACACTTTGACATAGAAAATGACAGGTGGAAAAAAAATAACATTAAATGATGGCTGAATTCAGTTTCAGGCTCCTGGTATTGTTCACGCTGCCTCACTGTCATGACTTACTGGGAAACTTGAATGGAACAGAGCCACAGCTGATGTTATAAGTAACGGCTTTGCTTTTCCCACTGACATTGTCAGAAGTGTCTGCTGGGATAAAGAATCATGGAATCTATTTTTTCTGTATGTGTATTTTGACATTTTTATTTGACTTTCTACAGTAGTTGTACATGTTTTACTCAGCTACTGAAATAGGGTTTGAGTACCTGCCTTTTTGCCCTGGCTGGCTTTATGCTGCATTCATGCAATGGCTGCACAATGGGAAGAACAGTAAAATCTCTAGTTACTCCAACTTGGGAGTGTTCATGCATTATTTCAATATGGTTATCCCCACTGTAACCTGTAAATATAACATGACTTATAATTACATCTTTTAAATAGCCTAAATGAGTTACTTCAGCAGTCTTTGGAACATTTTTAGAATTTTTAGACAAGGTAGATAGTTACCACTGGATATTATTTAGATGCAACTGTCAGCAGTGGTGGCTTCACAGCGATTTTGTCACATGTTGGCACTTCTGTGCTTATTTTTACTTTAGTGAAAAAGATTTCCTACTCAGCTATTTGTAATTACACTCTCACACTGATAGGATGTGAATGTGGCATTAAACACCCTTAGTAGCTCTGTCTATATGGAGCCTTTGAGAGCATTTTATTGTTTAAAGAATAACAGAATATCACAATGTCTCATGTAAATACCACCTGGAGCCTTCCAAATTAAATTAAATTCTCTTGGAATAGAATTGGTTAAACTTCTTCTAATCTGATCCAACAATTAAACTTTTATGGGGTGTTATGGTGGCATAATTGTTAAGATGCTTTTTTGGGGAGTTTTTCCCCCTATGTGAATGGAGGGTGTCATATGCTGTACAGATTGTAAAGCCCCCTAAGGCAAATTTGTGATTGGGCTATATAAATAAAGTTGACTTGACAAAGTATCTTAAATTTCTATTACATTTTGAGTTACTTCCTGTACAACATTGACATAATAATCGCTCTACTGTAATTGTGCACAGTTTTGAAGGGTTTTACAGGTTTAATCAGCTTTGCGTTCACTTCTCAATAAAGGGCTTAGATCATTTGATTAAACTAGATTTGCAATGTCACATATATAATCTGTTGAAAAGCAGCGTCTTTACTGCCCAATATCTCAGCAATTAAGCTGCGCAGTATAACATTATTATATCTCAAATACCATGAAAATACTAGGAAAAATAAAACCCAGGGTTTTCATTAACCTGCAGTATCACTATAGCTGACAACCTACGCATGTGCTACACCAATCTTATGTAGATGACAGCTTGTTTAAAATCAGGCCAATGGCAGCTAAAAGAACATTATCTGCTATTGATGTCTTTGAATCACCAATTGTGTTTCCTACTCAAACAAGTACTTTTACAGCATAAATGCTAATTGTTTTCCATTTTCTTACCAATATCTGGGTTGAAGATCTCCTCAACCACCAGCTGAAAGAACTCTTTGGAAACCCCTCCTTCATCAACACCTTGCTCTCCTTCAAACTCCACGTACAGCTGCTTCTTCAAGTCTGCAGGATTCTCCATTGCTATCATTTCCAGCTACAGAGACATGAGAGAAATACATCAGTGCAATGTGTCCCAAACTAAACCAGATGTATTAAAAAGGGGCATTCAATTATATGTATTGAAGTGGCACAAACATACCCTGACCAGAGCGTCGTCAATGATGTGGTCTCGGCGTACTTTGAGTCTCAGGTAGGGGTTGAGCTGCTGACCCTGCACCAAGCTGTAGAGCACAGTAATACGGCGCTCGCTGTACATGCGGATGCGGTTGTCGTAGTACAGACCCAGATTCTTGGTGACGGCATTCAGGATGAAGGGGCAGGTCATAAAGGAGAACTTGTTTTCAGTTTCAACCTTAAAGAAAGTGTAGTCCTTGTCCATCTCCAGCACCTCGTTCAGAGGCTCATTGACAAACTCCTCAAACGGAATGAGTGGCCGGCGGCAATCATTGGTGCGGATCCCCAACTCAGTCTCCAGTGGGTCCACTCGAGGGCCCTTCTTGTTCCGCCGTTCCTCACCTAGCAGCTCCTGCAAGGTGAGCTCGCTGGACTCAGGGATGGGCTCCTCGTCCTCTTCCTCGTTGTGTTCTACATCAAGGTCACCGCCCAGTACGTTTGCATAGTAGACGATCTTCAAGCACTTGGTGGATGCCACCACTGCGTCATCATCGTTGACTAGGTTGCGGCTATTGAACTCATTACTGATAACCTTGTAGGTAATGAGCTGCTGGAAGGTCTCCACCATGCGCCGGATCTGCTCTGCGCTGTAATGCGACCACAAGCGTGCCAGCTTAGCCTGTGCTGCCAGTGGGAGTTTGCTCATGGCCTTGCAGAACTGTGGGAGGGCGATCTCCAGATACTCTGGGCTGTGGAGGTTGCTGTTTTCCATCACTATAACAAACAGGTTCAGGTAGTTTGGGTCTCGCGAATACACATTGTGGTACGTCAGGTCACACTCTACGTTGGGTGACAGGTAGACCAGTGCATTCAGGAAGGCAGCTTCTATCTTCTCATTGGACAGAAGGCGCTCGTACACCCGCCGTACGGCTTCGATATCAACGGACACCTCATCAGGGGCCAGCTTTTGGACATCATTTTCCCCTGAGGAGCCCTCTCCAAGCCGTGATGATGAAGAAGAAGCGGGGGAGTCCTCCTCCATAGCTGTAGCAGAGCAGGCAGCTGCCTCTTTCTCATCCTCATCCTTGTCCTCATCCTTACCTTGGAGGGACTTGAGCTCCTCCTTGGTGTGAGGTTTGGACCTCCGGAAGCTTTGCACCAGGCCCTCAGCACTGGAGAAGATCCGGCCTATTGCCCTGATCAGAGGCGAGTAATCTTCCTTCTCTCCACAGATGTCCAAGATCTCATACACTTTCTCCTCTGTCAGGTAAGTCACATCTACATCGAGTCAAGCATTACATGGTTAAAATAAAAAGGAAAAAAACGGATTAAACACTCCACAATCATAACTGTATAAATGTAACAGTATATTCTGCTCTATTTCATTCATCAACAGTGTGTAAATCCTGAATGTCTGGCATCAGCTCACCTTTGAAATTGTCCCGTACGGAGTGGACATCTTTATGGTTCATCTTCCTGTTGCTGCAGGCCGAGTTACTGTGAGCGCTGCTCTCCAGGTAGGTTGAGGCGGTGCCTTTCTTCGAGGGGTGTGGGTCACATAGCTTAGAGTTGACTTTGTAGAGCTCCAGGGCTTTGACTGCCGCTGCATTGTTATCCATGCGGTTGAAGCCGACTGATGAGGCACACCATGAGTTAGAGCACGACTCATTCCCACAGCCCTCCGTTAACTGGTGGTAATAGCGCTCTATTAGATGTTTGGCAGCTGCTCGCTTCCTGCGTTCGGAGGTAAGGCACAACAGGTTATAAGTACTGAGTTAATCCAATGTATTCATTATTAACAGCAGTTAGTGCAATATAGGATGAATGGCAGAGATGAGAATAATTCAACTTCAATCAATCATTGAGTGCTCATTTCTTCTGACAACTCACGACAGCTGTATGACTGTAGTGTTGGTCATCTGAATGTTATAAATACAGAACACTGTTGACAATACATCGCGACATCCATTACAATCGGATATAATTGTTTTTAAAGACAGACTTTGGCTGACATGAAGCATGTATACTTTGCCTTCTCAGATATTTCCCCATAATCAAGTACCAAGTAAGATATACTGGCGCTTCCCAGAAAAATCAAAGAGTTTTTTCGAACTTAGTTAAACATTATTTCTGAAAGTGGTAGAAATAATGGAAGAGTGCAACACTGTTTTTTTATGCTGACACCAGTATCGATTTAAGAGTTAAATAAATCCGATACTGATAAGTCAGGCAGTATGAATTTATTAACATATACAGAAAACGTACACAAACATAACATGAAAACATTGATACAGCTCTTTAAATGTGAGAATGAAAGTTCATTCTTGACCTTATGAATAGTATTTTGACCAAACAATTGTAACTCAAGGTCTAATTAAAGCAGAAGGTTTTTCCAGAGCTTTCAACAATATTTGTTTTCTGCGCTGATGAAAACCATTTGTTTTAAACTCAACTGTGCTCCTTGAATAACTCTAATGATCTTCAAACTGTTTAAAGTAAACAATGTCCAGCGCTACCTAGCGTTCAGCATTTAAAGACGATCAACTTGGAAAAAATATTAACATGCTAGTGACCCTGCTTTTGTTGTGAAGTTATGAATATAAACACATGTTTCACCCCATAGGTATATCCTAGCATGCTATAACTACCACAGTCAACAGGGCTTTAACAGGAAGAAAAGAGAACAAGAGCTGAGAATGGGAAAAAAAACAAGAGTGGACTGAGCTACTGGTGTAACTGTAAGACGGGCAGTCTTAAACACATGCTCAGACACACTATGTACTACTAGAAAATACGTTTTACTTACATTCGGCTTGCTTCTGGGTTTTCTATTTCAGGCTCCTCGTATTCTCTAATTGAACAACAAACAATGTCGATGAGAAAAACTACAGCAGAGGTCACGACGTGCTGCACTGACATGATAATGACAATAAGTAGTGTTGGCTCCCTATTGGTTGAATTGGGCATTCGGGGGGAAATATTAGAACACATTTTGATTGAGCGCGTAACTTAGGGACGATAAAACAAATGACACGTTAGCTAAAAAGCAACATTAGAGTCGGTGTCTTGTGGCAAGAAGCAACTAGGTTAGCTTCACAGTGATTAGGGTCACAGTTAGTGTATTCTGTTAACTGTATAAGCGCCTGTCAAAATAAGAATTAGACAAAATCTCACATACACTGCAAAATTTGAGGCGCAACAGGGCTCGCCAATAGGAAAAATGTAAAGGATCTGGACATTCTAACGCTGACTTAGCAAGCTAATATAGCAAACATGTATGACTAGCCAGCCCCATGGCCTTATTTAAACTGTTATTCATGCAAAACTGACGTTTCCAAAGTAATAGAAATTCTGATTGATCAACCAATGCTTGCAATAAACTTTGCCTGGGTTGATAAAAACAGAGCAATCGCATCCACGCAACCACCAGCAACAGCTAGCTAGATATGACTAAATGTTTCTCGTAGCATCCCCGGCTCTTTCCTCTCGGCGTCCCCACCTATACGGTCCTTCTGTGGGGCTAGTCTCGGCCTGTGGTGGCGCACACTCACAGTCCTCCTTCTCGTCGGAATTCATACGAGACTTTATCCTCAGTTGTTTGTAATTCTGATGCTGTTTGTGAATTTATCAAGTCCCTCCACAGGTTGATTACAACTCCAACAGCACGATGGTTTAAGTCTAAACAGGCAGCGACGACGGATTTTCAACTCAAAACTTCATTCGCGGCCTTCCAGCTGCAGGCTCTTCCCTCTGCCTGAGATTCACAGCCATCTTGACTTCACCATCAGCCCACGTCCCACAATGCACTACGTTCTAGCCACAAGACCTGCTGAAATGGATTATAATGCTGTACGGACTGGACTCATCACATTCATCATGATGAGACAGCTAACGGAGCACTGGAGAATTTAAAAAGGCATATTTTACATTATATGTACTATATATTTATATATGTGTGTGTTATATTTTAACGTTATTACATTATAACATTAATCAGTATTCACTGTTTAATAGAAAACATTTTGTTTAATGCAGTTATCCAACAATACAATAAGCTTATGATCTTTTTCAATATGAACTGTCCAGGAAAGCCTTATGACAATAACATGTCTGTGCCGATCGCAAACAGAGCGCACAGCAGATTACACATTCTAGTGTAATTATTTTGCCCATAACGGCCAGTGTTCCTATGCTGGAATATTACTATACCAATTAAATATGGAGTTACATTTGTTTCTTTAATATGACATCAAAAAATAAAACTGAATGTTGAACAGCATAACATAGGTGCAGGGTACACCATCAGCATTTAGCTACCACCGATCAATGAACCATAAAGTTAATTGGACCCTGCATGGATTATACTAAGCATACAGGAAATAACAGCAGCCTTCACAACCAGTTTCTGGGGTTTCCATGAAAGCTAGGTTTAGATTTAGCTGGGTCATTCTTGTCCTTATACAACACGGGGCTGAAAACCAAAAGAAAGGTGTAGCCCTTCATGCTACAAACACATGGCTAAATACTAATGAAACAGGTTGCATAGCTTATGTGAATCTTCTTCTTCTTCTTCTTCTTCTAGTTTTACGGCGGTTGGCATCCAGCTCATTGGTGCATTACCGCCATCTTCTGCTCCGGAGTATGGAACAGACAATAGACTTATATCTAAATCCCTTCAACCAAAACAAACACACACACACACACACACACACACACACACAAGCTGATTACCTACCCTAGCCACATTTAAGAATCTTAGAACTCTGCCTGAACACCTATGTGCAGCTCTGAACCTCAACAAAAGAGATATTGAGTCGGGGATGGGGGTTCCTGGGATGTAGATATTAAGTCTACTGTATTGCCTGGGACGCCATATCATAACAGAGTTATCTCATAGCACTTGTTAATATAGAGCAAGTCTAGACCAAGTCTATATGTATAGACACAACAATTCCACCATGAGCAAGCGCTAGGTGACAGTGGCAGAGAAAAACTGCCTTTTAACAGGCAGAAACCTCAAGCAGAACCAGGCTCTGGGTGGGCGGCCATCTGCCTCGACCGGTTGGGTAGAGAGAGAAAAAAAGGGGGGGGGGGGGTAGAGTGAGAGCAGGATGAAAGAGAACACTTCATCCTCTCTCATTGATGGTAACCATCGGAAGGTCTTGGAGGTATCTTGTGTCAAACACAGCAATATTGTATATCAGAACAAGAAGTGTACAATCCCACACTCCACCTTCTTCTTCTTGTAGTTTTACGGGGAGGTCTGGGGACTGCATGCAATTGCCCATTTTATCCTTTTATCAACCCAGACTGAGAGGTCAACTAAACACGTGGAATCCAAAACAACTAGGCTCAAACGTAGCTTCTACCCAGAGGCAGTGAGACTGGTGAATTCCAGGCCTTGTAGACAAATCTGATAGTGCCTGCCCTGTTGTGTTACTGTGCTTGCACATACGGCTGTGTTTTGTTTTTTTACAATATTGTTTTAATTCAGTTATTCTGTGTGCTATGTATTTGTGTTATGTGCTGTGTATTGTCCGCTGTGGGTACTGGGAACATATTTTGTTCATGTGTAAACATGTAATGAAGGTAAACTCAAAGTACAGGTACAAAGGGTGGGAATGACCATTTTCAACCATTTCTCATTTGGTTGCATTTAATTATAATATAATTTACTAGTTGTATTTTCCATTCTCTGCAATTTCACTTTGTTTCTAACTAAATAAAAGTTATATTCTCTGAGGATTTGAAACTCAACCTGGTTTAGAGCAACAGTGAGCTGAGAGAACATCTGGGGATTTGGGGGAGGGCCTTTTCCATACAATGTCTAACAGTTCCAGAACCTCCCCAGATTCTGTTTTAAATTAGTTGAACATCATATACATCTTTTGCTTCTGATATACTCACAATATCTGAATTATGGTGATCAGTCTGTATGAGATCATAACCTATGAACTGAATTATTCAATTTATAGACCATTATTTAGTACCTGTTATTTTGTTGTATAGTCAATTCAATTCAATTCAATTTTATTTATATAGCGCTATATCATAACAGAGTTATCTCATAGCACTTGTTAATATAGAGCAAGTCCAAGCCAACTCTATATGTACAGACCCAACAATTC
>JAVQJF010037013.1:0-10761 GCA_036023855.1 Gadopsis marmoratus
GTCAGTGTAAACATTACATAGATATAAATAGCTGAAATAAAATGGTATAGAAAATGTATGATACGGTCACACAGTCGCAGGGGATAAGCAGTCTGGTTAATGAATGAATGAATGAATGACACATGTTGATTGCTCCATTTACAGAGGTGCTATGATTGTGGGGTCCAGCTGAAATCACATTAAGTCATCCATTTTTGCAGTCTAAAACACCATCAGTTTAGATGTATTGGCGATAGTTTTTCATCATTAAAAAGAAGTTAAAAAGTGTTTCGAGAAAATATTAGAAATACTCCTTCTCTTAGTCTCTGCGTCTGTCTTGGATTGACAGCAGCCTGTAGTCTGAGCTGTGTTATGGGAGCGAGAGACAAAGTACACAAACTTGCGCTGTTTCTTACAAGCCGTGACCAGACAGCGTGTTGTCAGAGGTATTGAAGAGTAAGGACCACACCAGTATTTACAGTATCATCAGTATGTCCACCTGCTGCTTAATGTGCTGCAGCTGAGCAGCTAATTAACGGCAAACGGACGTTAGTGGTGCACTTTTCCCCTGTGAATGTTTGTTTGGTCACAACCAGCTATAGTGCTGGACAATGCATTTAGTTTATTTCTCCCAGCAGACTCCTCATGGCTCTGTTAAAGTGCAGAGCTCTTTCCGTTTGCTGTAAATGGCCAATTGCTTGATGTCTCTTACTAAAGTGCATTTTTGCATGAAACAAGGTGGCTTGATTTGACATCTGCATAATGTGTTTTGTTAGGTTTAATCTGCTGGAAGGGGCTGGACGTCCAAAATCTATGATTATAGTTTACTGGAAGTTGTTTTTTAAATAAATCACCTCAGTGCAGACCAAATTTAAAAAACAACATTTTAGGGATACAAAGAAAAAAGCATTTCTGTGATAGAACCTTTCCTGCAGGACCAAAAAGCCCTCTCTCCATTATTTAAGAGAACATGCATGACCTGCATTTTGAAAATTCCGACGCTGAATCCATAATAAATTATTGTACTGTACAGTTGTGGCAGCGTCTCACTGTGTGCAGCTGAACAGTCCCTTCCCCCCCAGCCTGAGGAGTTTTATTACAATTGGATTCTGTATAACATCACAGAGTTTCATAGAGTTTCATCAATGTGGCTTTCAATGGAAACCTTCTCTTGGTCTAAACAGGAAATCACAGAGTTTCATTATTATGGGTTTTAGTGGAGTTTTACTACCTAAATGATGCTGCCAAGAAATGTTTATTGGGGAACTGCTAGTGTGTGTGTGTGTGTGTGTGTGTGTGTGTTTAGGTCCCCTGCTAGGTGTGCAAACACCAGTGTGCATCTATTTTGTGATTGATGAAACCAGATTGTTTTGGTGTTTGCTGACAGGTGGCTCTGGAAGGACGAGGGATTTCTGGCTTTCATGCTGCGACCGTGCAACTTTGTGCGCGTGATTTTTGTGTGTGTGCATGTGTGTTAGACAGTGAGCGAGAGTGATTGAGAGTGATAGTGTAATGTGCAACTGAATGTGTCAGGATGAAGTGTGTTCATCCTGGTAGATCTCCTGTCTCTTGTGTTTATTTATATGTGTGTGTGTGTGTGTGCGTTTGTGTGTGACACTATGTGTACAGCGTGTTTGTTAGTGTGTGTGGGTGCACGGGTGTGGTGTCATCACACCTGCCTCTACATCGCCCAGTTCTGTCTTTCAGGAGGGTGGCTGGTGTATTAGTTGACCTCAGAGACATACAGGGACTTTGTCTGGCACAGACATTTTTGATCACCATAAACAGTGTGTGTGTGTGTGTGTGTGTGTGTGTGTGTGTGTATGCGTGTTTCTTCTGAGATGACGCAACACTAGTTTTTATGGTCTATTAAACATTTTTAGGTGCTAAAGCAGGCATCTTTGTGATCTAATCAAATGCTGGACACAGCGCTGAAACTGCCATCAGCCCTTTCGTTACACAACAGTAAGTTAATTAAAAGCTTAATTTGGCAAATAATCAGTGTTTGCCTTTGAACACACTTAGCACACAGGGAAGAACTGCAGAAGTATAATGTATTGTATTCAGTTTTTCCTGTGTTGTTATTCTCTCATCCTCCTGTCTTTCATTTTCCCCTCTCCTCTCCCCTTCTCTCTGCTTTTCCTTCCCTTTCATATATTATATATTATATTAATTTCCCTCACCTTACCTCTCTGCACATTATCTCGGCTATTGTTTCCTTGCAGTACAATCTTAGGCCTGCTCCCTCCTCTCTCATATTGTCTTCATCACCACAGACTCTAAGTGCTAGAACAGCTGGAGCAAATATTACCAAACGGAAGAGAAACGCTCTCATTGGGCCTTTGCCGAGTGTGCTCATGTACATGTGTGTTTGTGAACGAGAGAGTGAAAGAAAGAAGGAGAGCGAGACATTAAGTGAGGACATATGAATGCAAGTCTGTGAATGTTCCTAGATCCCTGTTTGTGTGTGTGTGTGTGTGTGTGTGTGAGCGAGAGAGTACTGACCCACTTTGCCTGCCATGCAGAAGCAGCAGCAGCTTGTGCAACAGAGCAGTGCATTTTTTAACAGCAACAGCCTCCTGTGCTCTGCATCCAACACACACCACCACACAGTGTATATGTGTGTGTGTGTGTGTGTGTGTGCGTGTGTACAGCCAGAAGACCATGGACGCTATAGCACAACACAGCACTAGCTACAGAAAACCTAAAATGTTATCATCTTTTAAATTCACCTAAAATTGCATACATTCAATTTGTTTATTTTATGTGTATTTGATTTGACACCAACTGATTTTCATTCATCTTCAGTTTCCTGATTCGGCTGATGTTGTATGTTGTGAGTTTTTAGGTTTGTTTTGAATTATTTGTAAATAAAGGTATGATAATGTATTACCACTGCCCTTTACATTTAAATATTTGCACTCGAGCATGTAGAAATGTGTATTATATGGTTTGCCTTACAACAGTGATATATGTACATTTTTATACACTGACATATTGCACAGACTACTCGCAGAGCCAGTGTACCTTTAGCATTTTAATACTTGCATTACATATATATATTTTTTTAATGTTTTAATTTGTATCCTTTATATTTATTTTTCGAATTTTTATTTAATTATCATTTTTTATGCATCCTGGGTTTTTAGCAAAGCCTCAAGAATATGCTGCATTTTACTGCAAATATAATTTGAGCCTGTGACAAATAAAACCTTTGAATTTTGAATCCCTTAAATACAGTTATATTTCCCTTGTGCTGCTTGGCATAAACACTTTAAAATTACAACTACATTAAAGTAAGTTATGAACCACTTATTAAGAATGTATACTGTATACAGCTCATATGTATATATATATATATATATATATATATGTACATATATATGAAAATATGCTGCACTTTAAACTGTGTGCTGTGTTAGTGTTTACTGACCGCCTGCAATTACAATCCAGTATAGTTTCCAGTAAAGTGTGGTACTTATGTAATATATCTATTGTGTTGTGGATGGTTTTTGTGTTGTTTTTGACGCAGGCGGACAGCGACTGAATAACATTTCAAATCCAAAAGGTGCTTTATTGGCATAATGAGTGTACATAAAAGTACATTTATGAACCACCTTTCACTTTTAACACTATGGAAGCACATTTTTATACCTGGAAAAACAGGGAATGTCAAAAATAAAAATGTACATCATAACTTTTTGAGTCAAGATTATGCCTTACTTTACTTTATTTATATATATACACTCAAATATGCTAAATACCATACCAGTATAGATATCCAGCATGATTTTTTTCCCCATTGAGATCTGATGTGTTTTCAATGTATTCCTTTAATTTTTTTGACCAGTATATATATAGAGAGAGCCCCTTTCAAATACAATAAAATAGGATAAATACCATAAAATAAAACAGAAAACATAGAGGAAGTGGAAAAATAAAACTCCTAACTTTTCTATATTTCCAACCATACATACAGTACATGCCCATACACATATATGAATACATGCACATTTACATACATGCATATACACATACAAGTGCATGCATATGCATTATTGTACTGTATAAATACACTTACAGCATACTTCATCCTGACATGTTCAGTTGCACACTATCACTCTCAATCTTGCTTTCTCACTCACTGTCTAACACACACACACACACACACACACACACACATACGCACATGCACACACAGATACACATAAACACACAAGTAAAAGCTCTAGGAAATGAGCTAATCACAGACTGAGTCATTGAATGAGGATTACTTTCCTCTCTTCTCTTCTCCTTTTATCTTCTCTTCTTCTCCTCTTCTTCTCGTCTCTTCTCTTCTTTTCTCTCCTCTTACACTCCACTAATGGTAGCATCATGTACTGTACTGTATATTCTATGAGAGATAAAAGCAGAGGGGAGCAACAATAGGCTAACTGTGTGTGTGTGTGTGTGTGTGTGTGTGTGTGTGTGTCTGAGAGAGAGAGAGAAGGAGCATAGAGTCAAACAGATGGCTAATGGTTTTCCTTTAATAAGCCACTGTACCGCTCTCAGATGATTCGCCTTCACACGCAAACAGACAGCCATGACTAAGATTAGCCTGAGGATAAACAATAAACAAAGGAGAGGAGAGGAGAGTGTGGACGGACCATCAGATACCCTGAGCTGTAATTTCACATCCTTACATCATTCATCGCTCCTGTTGAGGGAACTGTCTCTCTCCATGCATGTGTAAGCACTTTTATATTTTTTTCTCACAGGTTTGTCCACACCTGTTTCTCGTTCACTCATCGCTTTCTCTCTCCTCCTTTATTCTCTTTACTTACAGTCTCTCATTATTTCTTACTTGGTCTCTTTCTCCCCTCTCATCCCCCAAACCATCACTGTTATTTCTGTTATGCCTCTGTACAGTATCTGTTGCAGGTGCTGCACATGTGCTTTTTCTCTCTATGAATTGTAACAGACACTCATGCACATGCATATATTTTGTGTATACAGTATGTAAGCATGTCTATGTACATGAAACTTAATTCCCACCATCCTTTTCCTTATTTAATAATATGGTTAAACTCAGGGATTGCAGAGTTCTTGTGTGTAAAGTGCCATAACTGATAGGAATCATGATTAAACCTGCAAAACCTCATCTTTTGTAATAATAATGTATATATAGTGCCTAGTGCCAGGCAGTGCTATGATGTTGTCTACAGGCTAATGGTTTTCATGTTATAAATGATCAACGTAGATGAGCAATAACTGTGCATGATGAAAGAAAAATAACCATTTGATTAGAGGCTGTAGGCCAAACAGCTGTCCAAAAACACTGATATAGATTCAATATTTGGAAAGCCCATGTCTGTTCTCTCTCTCTGTCTCCAGGTCTCATGTTTCTGAGTTTCTCCCTTAATTTGACTTAATTTGCTCCTGAACCAAAATAAACATGTAGAATAATCTATTGAGGGCGCAACAAGACCACACAACAACACGCGCACAGTAGTGGATGCCTGCCCTTGCACCAGGTCCAGGAAATTCAGAAAAGTAGATAAAAGTAAAAATGCAAGGATTTCCTTTCCCCAAGAGGATTTGCCAACAAACTTGCCTAAAAGTTCTGGTCTCGCTGTTTCTTAACTGACAACGGAATATGTATTATCATAGGCCTAATGGAAAGTCATCTCTGCTTGTCAGACATTGATTAATGTGAAATCTGATCTGTGGATAAATTGCGGTTTCTCCTGTTAACATCATGGTCAGCGGCAGATGTAATGTTGGGCTGAGCCTGACTCATTCACTCACAGTTAGAGCTCCTCAGCCACCGCAAGACATAACTGATCACATGGTCAGGTGCCCTTGATGATCTAATTGTAAATGTTGAGTAATTTGCTCACTTTTTCTTTCAATTGCTATACTGTAAAATCTTGTATTTGACTTGTAACTTACTTCTGAAGGATTCCCCTTTACATATAAAGAGGCAATGTAGTGTCAGTATGAACAGTTAACATTTTTGAATTCATGCAACATTTATTTCACTCCAGTATGAAACTCACCACGATTCAGCATGGGCAGTCTAACAGACGCAAAGTTGGAGGGGGGGCAGCTGGATATTTGTTCCATCAAGGATTTGTGAAAACTTGAGGTACATATTGAAACCAGTCTGCATTTAAAACAAGAACAAAAACCTTATTATATTCTTATATCAAGACGTGAACTTGCAACTTTGTGGTGCTTAAATATTCTATCAATAATTCCATTATCCTAAGATAACAATGTGCATGTCTGTGTGTGTGTGTGTGTGTGTGTGGGGATGCAATTTTTGTATCTGCATTTCCACATGTCACACACAGCATGTGTGTGTGCCTTTCTGTTCTCCCGAGCATAACTTTCTTGCAAGCAGGTGTTGTGACTCTGAGTGCAAGATGCAAGTATATGTGTGTGTGTGTGTCTGTCTCTGTGTGTGGATCAATAAAACTATAGCTGTAATACGCTAGCTAGGCTGTTGTGACAGTATTGCAGCTGCCTCTGGAGAAACCATTGTGTAATTTACCTCAACAGCACAATTCAGAAGTGCTTAATTTCATAACATCACTCACACACACACACACCTTGGATCATTAATGATTCCTACCAGTGTGTCCTGTAAGCAGTTTAGTTCCCTGGTGGACCTAACCCTAAAGGTTCCCAAAGCGCTTTTACAGATTGACTTCGTCATGTGGACAGGAGGAACCGGGGATGGAACCACCAACCGCAGAATTAATGGACAACCTGGTCTACCTCCAGAGCCACAGCTGCCGTGTGTGTTTTCTACTGTATTAGTCATTTGTTTATAGTACTTTAGATTATTCTAGTGATTCTTTGATCTTTTTACTATTATAGTCTACTTCCAGTCTTACCTTTATTTTATTGCAGATCTTCAGAGATCTAGTTATCCTAATCTACTGCTTATGTTTGCTCCTATGTCCTTGTGGTTACCAGATTCCCACGTCCTGATTGAACTAATGTAGTTCTATATTTCACTAAGCAGCGTATTCTACTAAAAGCTTGAAGTAAATCCTGTAAAATGCATTTGAACCCTCATTTTGTTTTCTTTTTGCTGTTTGTAGCTGTTTGGTTCTGTAAAGCAAGAACACGCTTCAACACTATAAATCAAGCAAGCAAGCTATATATATTAATACAGCAATTTACAAAAACGGAGTTACAAAGTGGCTCACAAAACAAAAATCAAGTGAAAGCCAAAGGAAACAAGGTTAAGATGTTGTTTTAAATATGTGCACTGATTCGGTTTCTCTGAGACTGTGGGAGACTGTTTCACAGTTTAGGAGCAACAACAGCAAAAGCATTAAGTCCTTTAGCCTTCAGCCCTGACCTTGGAACAGCCAGAAGTCCCAATAAACGCTAATTGTCACCTCACATTTGACACGTTATATTAATTAAACATTTGCACATTTATATTAACTGGAATCTGGACAAATCTGAATGTGATCTGGCTGTCTGAGGTGAGTAATGACAGAAATCTGAACACAGATGAATGTAATGTGCAATAAACTGGTTGTTAACTGTCTCTTCCCAGCCTGCCATGTTTTTCTAAAGTCCTCTATGGGTTTCAGATATTTAGAATTTGCACAGTTGCATCTGAGATCAATGACTTAAACAGTAATTGGTGCTCTTTTTGGTTTGTAGGAGAAAATGTTTTGTAATGTTGGATTGCTTTTCAAGCTCTTTCTGTCAAATCATGAAGAGAGAGGATGAAGAGCAGTGTGGATTAAAGGAAGAGAGAAGAGAAAGGATGAGAGGGAGATACAGTAAGAGGGCAAAAGAGAAAGGACAGGAGGAGGAGAGAGAAGCTCTGCAGCAGCTGGAATTGATTTTTTGGGAAGCGACGGAGAGAGGCGGGAAACTGCTGCTACATCCCCTCGAGCCTCCCCGGACACACACACACACACACTGTGAAAACACACCTGCACATACACACTTTGCTGATTCTGCACGTGACACACACAGTCTCGCTCTCTCACGCACATACTGTACTTCTGCCTCTCCAACTCTTTCCTTTTAACCTTGCACAAACCCAGACTCAAATCAGAAGAAATTACCGTTGAAAATGTTTCTTTGTTGGGGTTTTTTCTTCCCATCAGAGTCGCTAAATTAGCTCTCTGGTAGACTCTGTTACACTTCAAAAAGCAACACGGAGGAGAAGTAATGAAAAATACCTGTATGTGTGTTTGGGTACAATTCATTACAATGAAAAGCTCTGACATTACTCTTGCCGCTGTTTCCTTTGGAGGCCACGACAGCATTTTGATTTATGATAAGTCAGCAGAAACGTGGCTATGAGCTCCAGAAAAGAATAACTGGCTGTATGTTTTGTATGTTTAAGCTGCATTTATGTAAAAGTTTGCCAAATCTTATGTCGTGCTAAAAAAAGACGTGTTCACCACTAGCACATCCATTGTATTTCAGCGATTAGGATGATGTTAGCCTTATCTTTATTAGATTGGGTGAAGTTTACACTTCAGCAACCCTTACCAGAGATAGCGTTACATTTGCTAAACACATCAGTTATTCCTAGGATTTCCTCATACTGCTTGGTTGTAAAAACTTCAGCTGCAAGTACGAAATGTGGATGCGATGAGCTGAAATTCATCTGCTAAAGTCAACAAATTCATCCACAGCTGGTCGTGTGGGTTTTAGACTTCCTAAATGAAAATAAATGAATGGTTGCTTGAAATAAATAAGTCTGAAGGTTTTCTTTTAGGCTCACCGGTGTGAATGTGTGTGAACAGAAAGTAATGAAAATCCACACATTTGCAGAAGTAACTTAAACCAGACAAATAAAGGTTAATGAAAAACGAGCCCTTAAACTGAATGTGTAATTGCTGTAGGAGGTTAACTGTGTGTATGTGTGGAGTACAGTAAAGACACACCTCATCTGTGTGTGTTTAACAACATTCACACAGCCACAGGAACACCCTGTAAAGTAACTGGCCAATTATGCAAAGAAAACCGACTGCACACACTTGTACGAGACATTTTTCAACGTGAATCAACAGTTGCAGAGTGTTAAAATTAATGGAAATATGAATATGGATCAGAGTGCTGCCTTTTCTGTCCCGTCAGCTTTTCTGTTGTTTTTTTTAAAGAAGCATTGCTGCACCACAGACCTACTTTTTCTCTCCTCACACCCCTGCATATTGCGACAGAGTCTTTTAAAGACATGTAAAACTGCTTCGAGCACAGAGGAACTCATAGAAAGAAAAGATTTGTGTCACTGTCATCTGTATCTTTTCAGGTCACTTTCAATGAGTTAAAATTACAAAATTGTGACACCTTGAAACATAAATACACTTTAAACACCCATATAACTAAATGTATATACTAACTTACATAAATATATGTATGTTATGTATTTAGCATTAATTTACATTTTCTTTCGTTAATCTTCTGAACATTTGGTGCTAAATTTGGATTGAAACTTGTCTATTTTAACTCGCTGTTGTTGTAATTTCTGGTTTTCTACTTAAATTCTCCTTTTACAAATAGGACACAAATAAACCAGCAATAAATATGTGGCAACATGTTTGGCCGTGTTTCTATTTATATCTGACTTTGCAGCAGACAGACAGCCTGAGAGTCAAGTCCTGCTGCACGATGTTTCTTGATCAAAGGTCAGAGGTCGTGAGAGCTTATTGAACAATGTCCAAATGTTTGTGACAGGCAGAGACTCACGGTTTGTTTGCAACATTTGATTAATTTCATTTAAACACACTTTAAAACCACAGTAGCACAGCAAGGTGAGGAAAACAGTCAGCGGGAGATAATTTATGAATCGGTAGGATGTGGTACTGGCATAGATTCACAGACATGTCATGGATGATAGAGCAATAAATGTTTTACTGTTTGAATAAATTGTAACTGACAAGTGTAATTTATATTTTTTCTACTTGCATTTATCATTATTTTAGAGCCAATTTAAATCCCAATGAAGTCCATTCTCCCAAAGCGCACACACACACACAGAGTGCATTGGCAACATACATCTTCATTAGTGTCCAGTGATATCTGTTCTTCTCACACTTTGTGACTCCGGTTGCTTTGTTCCCTCCCTCCCTCATGAATGTTAAAATCTGAGAGTATTAACACTCTGTCATATTTAGACATAATGACTGAGAGACGCTCAGAGGATTGTTTAGTCAAATTTCCAGGTAATCATCATGGATATGCTTGCTAAACCTCGCGCAGAAAATTCTCGAGAGGGTGAGAGAGAGAGAGAGGCACGAATGAGAAATATGACTCTATTTACAATTTATTGCAATGATTCAAATTTATGGCAACAATTTTTCCTGGCTGATGCAGTGTAGGGGGTGGCCAGTATTTATATCACAGTAACCATATATTTCACAATAGAGCAATTGTTCTGTAAATTCATTTAAGAAATGGTTTAAAATAACCATACTGTACTTCATGCTGTGTATTTACAATTTCACTGGTTGGTAAACCAGCTTAGTGGTGCATTACTACCACCAACTGTTGCTCTCACATCATGTGAGAACGTGGTAAGCAGTCCTGCTGCCCAAATCACGATATCTTGCGCGGCAGCTGGATTCGCGAGATCACACATGAATCAGTTTGAGATTTCAAGCAATTTTCCCAACTAAATAATTCTCCACAGAAAACGCAATATTCATTCATTCATTCATTATCCATACTGCTTATCCCGAAGGGTCGCAGGGGGGGGCTGGAGCCTATCCCAGCTAACATTTGGGCGAGAGGCAGGGAAACACCCTGGACTGGTCG
>JAVQJF010037020.1:0-13875 GCA_036023855.1 Gadopsis marmoratus
AGAAAAATCTAAATCAAATCAATATTTGGTGTTACTACCCTTTGCCTTCAAACCAGCATTTTTTCACACCTGCCTACAACTTTTGCACAGTACTGTATGTATATATATTTAATTTGTACTTCCAACCATGTTTTCTGCAAGAGCGTGAACATTCATAATGCAACTGCACATTGTAACAGTGCAACCACTGACCTGTGTTGCTGAATGTGTGAGCTATCCTTAAACACAGGAAACAATCAGGTCTGTTTTCCTCAAACCAAATGTACGAGTACTGGCCTTGTTCTCCTGCTGCCATGTTGCTGTGCATAAACCTGTGCAGCTCACAGGTCGCAGGCCACGGCTGCATTTTTTTGGCTACCAGACAGCATGGTTGAAGTTCTGAAAGGCAGTTTTGCTCCAAAGAGAAATAAACACTCAATTTGTCTTTTGGTGTTATTTATTGCCTTTGCTTCCCAGGAGAAAACCTGCAGCATTGACGGCCTTTGCTACAGTGAGGGGGAGTCCAGTCCCAGCAGCACTTGCCTCACGTGTCGCCCAGACTGGTCCAAACACACATGGTCCATAGCGGAGAGTATGTACACTGAAATGTCACTGTTTTTTTGTTTTCTTTTTGTGGTGGTTGCTCTGGGCTGTATTTCTGTCAGCAGCTCTGTGCTGATTGGAGCCACTGAAGTTGCTTCAAGTCCCCCGGCACTGATATGAGGACAGCTTACCTCATTGTTACGCTTTCTGACCAACTTTGCTTCTCCAGCTTAAAGTAGGTCAAACGGTGCTCTGCTCCGTTTCAGAGAAATGGCGGAATATGTAGCATTGACTTTCCTTTCGATCACTGCTCCCAACGCTACTGATAGCAGGGCACAGCGTGGATCATTTATTAGGCTGAATCCACCTACGTCATTTCAGTTCATGCATGCATTTCGTCATTATTTGATATATTAAAAGGTATGAATGGTGAATTTTGGAGCTGATGTTGATGTGAGTGTTTTTAGAGTTTTCTTTTAACATAAACAAAAAGGTTTTTTTCAGTCTTCCTTAAATTTGGTTATTAAAGAGTTTTAACCAAGGTGTGTACTGAGTGGGACATTTCACAGTTGAAACATTAACGTCCAAAACATACCATAAACAGCAAATATAGTTACTTAAACACGTCGCGTCACTGGAAATGAAATCGGTATTGATAACCAGGGTGTCGGGGAGCCCTAGTGGTTAAGACGTATACAATATGCATGTCTCTCTCTCTCTCTCTCTCCTTCCTGTAAGCTCTCTACTTGCCCCTTTGAATTAATCCCAAAATAGTATCAATGAAACTACAAACATCAACAAAAATACCATAAAAATATGCTACAGTTAAAATGGGAAAAACAGGACTCAAATGTATAAAGATGCAGCTGATAAAGCTAAAAACAAAAAAAGATATATTTCAAAAGTGCTGCACTATAATAAGCAGCAAATGAAGTTCTGTGTGGCGTAGCTAAGGCTGCACTGTGAACATTAAATGAATAGTCACAATATGCATCTTTCTGACCTGTAACTCTTTTCATTTGAATTCCCTGTACAGCAATTTGTTGTTACTTACTGGACAATAGAAGCCAATACGGACGTGTCAACGCAAAGCTAAAATCAGAAGATAATAACTGCCTGTTGGGGCTCTGTCGAAAGGCATGCTAGGCAGAGTTACTATGTAAAGATTTGCCTTTTTTTGAGCTTGCAATGCAAATTGGGGTTGCAGAAGAGCACACAAGGCCACATAATTTGTTCTGCTTGTCTGTATTATTGTGTAAGGTGATTATGTTAATTATATTATATGTAATTACTGTGGCCATTTTGTTCTGACGGGGGTTCTGAATTATGTTACATGATTTCTGAATAACCGTTTTCAAAAATCAACAAATCTAATTTCACATTTTCATCCGGCTGAATAAAGCGTGAAGTTGCCAAGTGCAGTAGACTCTGATTCCCACCTTTTTAAATCCACACAATGACTCACATATTTATTAAATTTTTTTATTCAGTCTTATTCCCTCCTTTGTGTTCCCCACCAGAGAACGAGCCTCCGGTGCTCCAGCCGCTGCCGGTTCGACTCCGGCCCTTCCACGGGGAGAATTTCATCTACCAGCTCCAAGCTCGGGACCCTGAGGGCTCAGCGGTGCTCTTCAGCCTGGAATCAGGACCTGAAGGTGCATCTCTGTCTCCAGCCGGCCTGCTGGTGTGGAAGGCCACAGCTGAAGCTGCAGGCACACGCACCTTCCAGTTCACTGTGATGGACGACTGTGCCGCTAAGACCAGGGCCGCCGTACAGGTAATGCTGGGTTTGTTGTTCTCGAACAGTTCGTACATTATAGTTTCACACCCACTAAGTACAAAGTAAGCAGTGGTGGAAAGTAACTAGTACATTTACTCAAGTGCTGTACTTATTTGAGTATTTTCTTTTCATGCCACTTTCTACTTCTACAAGAGCCTACCACAGCCTCTGGTTTTAAATTATTATTTCCTTGTCACTTCCTCGCACTAGAGGGCGCTGGTGATACGTAGTTGGCTGCTCTCGCCATGTTACAGAGTTATTCTAAGCAGGTTTTGTGTTTGTTGTGTGTTCAAAATTGAAAAAGTGACAGTAACGGTTAGAATACACACATATGCCAGAATGCATACTAAATCTGCTTGATTTAATTAGTTCTGTTTTGATGGACACTATTGTCCCAAAATGCAATGCACACAGGAAATTAAAGGTGCCGCTCACAGCTGCAACACATTCAGATTCAGTTGCAGATGTTGAGACCAAAATATGGCCCCAGGGACATCTCAGAAAACAATTTAATCTTTCTCTGCCAAGTAAACTTTTTTTCTTCATTGTTCACATTTACACTTGTATCATTTCCTGTTAGTATGAAGTGGTAAATTACCTTGTGTTTTTATGTAGCATACATGCACTCTGTATAGTAGTTGCATGTATATTTTATAATTATTATACAATTGTGACACTGCTTTGGGCAGAAAGCAGGAGAAACAATATTAACTCTTTAGCATCTTAGATCTTTTCTATTCTAGCAATGGTAAATGCTAAGGTAACTTTTAGTTTGACTAAATCTTGCTTCTTCCTATATTTAGGAAGTTTAATTTCAACAAATGGCGCCGTCCGCTTTCTTTAAGTCTTTCTTTTGTTTTCTTACACGTGTAACTACGTCCGTATACCTAAAAGAAGCACATCATCTACCAAAACACTGCTTCAGATCACAAACCTGTGTCACTGTCGTCCAAACATTGTGCAGCTTAAGTCTGATTCAGTCTTCTTTTCCCTTCAGGTGTCTGTGCGCTCCTGCGACTGTCTGAATGGAGCTTCCTGTGTGACAAACGTCGACCTCCCTGCCGGCGGCGGGGAGCACCTGTGTGTGTGTCTCGCTGGATTTAAAGGTGAAAGGTGTGAGATGGACGTCGATGACTGTAAACCGAACCCCTGCAGACTGGGCCGCTGTGTTGACGGCCCCAACTCCTTCTCCTGTATCTGCCCACCTGGGATGACAGGTAGGGATCCACCTGCGGAGCGTAGTGGATTCCCTTTCTGCACTTTGAAGGAGCAATAAGCGCTCTGTGACCCTTATTGAGCTGTACTGATGGCCAGGAACTACAAAAACATTGATTCTTCTGCAGACGTTGATGCAAAATTAACCGCCAGGCTACCACTCTTTAGAGGATTTGTATTTTACTACGTGATTTTTGGAGTTGTGGCCATCATTCATTTTAGTTTTATTACTGCTGTACTTGTTGTAGATGTATAGTTTTTTACTGGAGCAGTAAAACATTTTTATACTGGAACATTTCTGTTTATAAGACACCTTAATAACAAGAAAGGCCAAAGGTGTAATCAACTTGAAAATGCAATTTGTTTTGATCCACAGCTGTTAACCTTCAGTACTTATATTATGGTCATGGTGCACGTTAGCTCAAAAGGTAACTTATTGCCCCTTTAATTTGCATCGCATACAGTATTAAGTCCAGGCATCTCACCCAATTTTGTCCTCTTCATAAATGAATCAATCCTTTATTAAATGCATGTTTGTTGTTGTTGTTGTTGTTGTGTAAGTTGCACAGTGACTCCTGGTGCTACGTGTCCTTTCAGGCCGCACATGTAGAGGAGATATCGATGAGTGCGCCTCTCGGCCCTGTTTCCCCGGAGTGGGCTGCAACAACACGCCGGGCTCCTTCATCTGTGGAGACTGTCCACAAGGACACAGTGGGGACGGGAAAACGTGCACACGTAAGCCTGATGCCTCAGATTCAACATGACGGCTCCCCAAAAGTGAAGGCAAAACATCTGGATGGCCCCCTGGTGGCTGGCTGCAGTATAGGTCGTAAACCCCGCCCCCTGTAGCTCAGTGTTGCTGAATGTGTGAACTATCCTTAAACACAGGAAACAATTAGGTCTGTTTTCCTCAAACCAAATGTAACCAAACAGTTACCCCCCCGTTAGCGGATGGGACGTGGGCCAAACTGGAAAATCAAAGTCACAAATACACTTTTCCCAAAGATGATCTTCTGTAATTTAGGTAGTTCTTATCACGCTGACGTTTGCTCACGTGTTCACTTTTTTCAAATTCAAATTTGGTTTTATTTAGTGATTTGATGCTATAAAAAGGGAGTGTGCTCGTGATTGGTTTGGGTGGGGGTGTGGGCGGGACCTCGATACCCTGGATCACTACTGTTCAGACTCCAAATGACATCACCAGAACAAAATGGCGTCGCACGTATCCGGGATGTTTTGGCTTCAGTTTTGTACAGTGGGAGGAAGTGGAGACGCGTCATCCATTTTTATATGCAGTCTATGTTACCAACAAATCCCATAAAGACTCCAAAACCAGTGCACAACAGTGCGGCTCACTGATGTGATACACACAGATAATACTTGTTAGTTGGATCAATGCATTATTGGTTTTGGTGTTTTCATGAGATTTTGTTAAAGTAAGAAAAATACAGAATATCACCAAACTGATCCTTGACATGCTTATCTAATGTTAAGTCACCTTCAGGGTCAGCGAGTGCATCTCAAAGATGTGCTGATTTGTCATTTCTAAGGCTGTACGTGGATTCACGCATTCTCACACAAATAAGATTTGTTTCCAAGGTAACCAAGACTCTCCGGTCAAAGCAGCGACCACACCAGTGAGAGTGCCGCAGGTTTCACCGAGGCCCAAGCCCTCGGGCCCGTCGCCGTGCTCCAGGCGGCCGTGTCACCCGGGCGTTCAGTGCTTTGAGAGCGCCCACGTCTCGGCAGGCTTCGTCTGCGGACCCTGTCCTCCCGGTTTCCGTGGAAACGGAAGGACGTGCACAACAACAGGTGAGCGTGAAGCAAGTTCATGCAATGAATGCAGCTCAAAGTGCTCTACACAAAAACACAGAATGAAGAAATTGAATGGGAAATATCAGTAATAATAACAGTGAATAATAAATAAATAAAAGTGGATTATATTTAGGATATATAGTTGTTTTTTAAGTTTTAAGAAAACACTTGATTAGGTGAGACATTAAAATCTAATTGGCATTAAAAATGTGGGATTAACAAATCAAAACATATATGAGAATAAGAATAGAGCGACACTAGTTATATTGTTTAAATCCGGCGACAGTGTTTTCCTCCCTAATGTCTCTGTTTCTTTGTCTCATTGTCCTTTTTTAAACTAGTTTTATTACTTTTTTGTGAAAGTAAGAGAAATTAATTTATTGCTTGTTGAAAAATGATTTCTGAGAATTTTATACCATTTGGTCATTTAAGAGTTGCATGATTTAATGCTGATGAGCCAAGGCTGTATTTGTGTTAGTTTTTATCTTCTAACTTCCAGCGTTTTACAGGTCAGGACAGGACAGTCGCCAGTGGAGCAGATGCTCATGTTCATATCATCAAATCAAATTCCAGCAAGGAAATGACTCCCACTTCCTCCTCCTCCTCTCCCACCTCAGCCAAACGACCTCCCGAGAGGTGGACAAGACCAGAAGCCTCCAGGGACAGAAAGACCACAGCAGAGCCCAGCGTGGTGGAGCTGAACCACGACCTCACCACCGGGGTCAAAAGGGGGTCGCCATCTCACCACGTGACCTGCGCTGACGCTCCCTGCTTCCCCGGTGTTCCCTGTGAGCCCACCGTCACCGGGTCCTTCAGGTGTGGACGCTGCCCGTACGGTTACACCAGAGACGGAGTCGCATGTAAAGGTAGTCAAGGGATTTGTATTTGCAGGATAAATGACTTAATGGCATCTCCCCCCAATATAGGTGGATTTTCCTCAAGTAAACTTGTGATTTGATTCCAGCTTTGTGCAGGTATCAGTGTGGGAGGAACATGGAGTGCACGCTGCCCAACACCTGCACCTGCAAGGAAGGCTACACCGGATACAGCTGTCACATTGGTGAGAGGGAGAGCATTGTTGTCTATCTTTGTGCCGGGAACAAGTTCATTAAATCGTATCGGGCCCCTTGAACGAACCTTGGCGTATTCTGCACGCTGTTAGATCAGCTCCGAGGATTTGGCTCATCTAGCTCGGCGTCTGATTTTCTTCCCCCTCAGCCGCGTGTCGACCCGACTGCAAGAACCAGGGGAAGTGTGTGAAACCTAACGTGTGTGAATGCCCTGCAGGCTACAGTGGGTCCGCCTGTGAGGAAGGTAGCCTGAACTCACACTCACACCTGTCTTACATGCTGACAGACACACACACACACACACTGCTCACAGAATACTGATGAGTATCCTTGTGTCGGTGGGTAGCGAGCTGCGAGCCGCCTTGTCAACATGGAGGCACCTGTCTGGCCAGAAACCTGTGCACCTGCCCCTACGGCTACGTGGGACCCAAATGTGAAATCAGTGAGTTGCTGCTGAACATTTTGTGTTTGCAATTTGTATTAAAGTAGCAGAACAGTGACGTGTTTTGTTGTATTGACTCGAGCACATTAGAATTGAAATGAAATATTGCCTGTGAGGTTACAGTGCTGACTTTAAAGGAATACCGCAGTTCAACATTTTGGGAAGTTCACTTCCTTGCCGAGGGTCAGATGAGAAGACTCATACCACTCTCTCGTGATAACACGTAGATGTGTGCATAACATTTATTTGTCTTGTTTCAGTGGTGTGTAACAGACACTGTGAAAATGGAGGCCAATGTGTTTCTCCTGATGTCTGCAAATGCAAACCTGGCTGGTACGGACCAACGTGCAACTCAGGTACAACACCTGTAACGCAGTGTGCGTTCACAACGCAGCTACAAAGAGTTTCTATTCAAACGTTTTCCTCACACGGAAAGGAGATAATTGCCACGCCTCGTTTGGCGCAAGACGCCTGCGTCTTCTGTGGCACACTGCAGGCATCACGTTTGAGAAAAGAAAAGGTTGCTATTTAGGCAAAATGATTGTATATTACAGATACCCTCATTGATTTTCTGTACATGTCTATTTGAGTAGCCTATAATGTCACATAAGGCAGGAGGGCGACCAGCCATCTCATTTGATCTTTAATTTTTGAAAGTTGAAGCACAGCTGTTAATTAATTGCTGTTAGGTTTATGTAGCAAGTTAAGTGTTGTGACCAGTAGGTGTCCGTAAACGTTCATGACGGATGATTTCTGGTGGATCTGTTACCACTGGAAGTGCCAGAATTCCATAACTACTACAAGTTTAGCTATAATCTCTCATGAGAGGATAATGCTTTTATAGCATTATTTATAGAGGCACACGACGACACTCAAATTGCCACTGTTGCCATGACAATACAGTACATCTTACATCATGCACCTGAGACAGCAGAACATACAGGCTTATCTCTGCCAGATACTGTAGATTCAAAGGAAAGCTTCATATTAAATCAGTGGAATCCAAATGTGTCTTCCACAGCGCTCTGCAACCCTGTCTGTCTGAATGGAGGAACATGCGTTAAGCCCAACATCTGTGCCTGTCCCAGCGGCTTCTATGGCTCTCAGTGTCAAATTGGTAAGACTACAATGAATCTGCATTAAAGAGATATATTGGTTTTCTGATACTGACTTGTTAATTTGAACGCTGATATTATCAGTCGTCCCCTGATATGATGGCGGTCCCAGTAAATCCTGTATTGGAGTTTCTCTTTTAGTCCACCTTTCCCTGGTGAATTATTTATCCATTTAAGAGCACCATGTTTCCCGTAACAGCGATTAAATTTGAGTCACAAGCTGCAAAACCCCAAAGAATTTCATTAGTCTGGGCTTCAATTAAGAGTTTTATGGAAGGTGCCCCATAATGGTCTCACAGCTGTTTCACAGGCAAGACTGAAATTGAATTCTTGTTGCATTCTGGTATAAAAATAGCAGAATGAAAATTACCAGATATGTCGGTTTTAATAGAGTATAGTTACCTTTTTTAAAAGGTTTATGAATAAGTTGTTGTGCTGAGGCTTTATTTTCAGAGTTGAGTTCAGGGTCAGCTACACAGCTTCGCCATGCAGGGGAGGACGGCTGGCAGGAGACACGTGATGCTTTTTCACCTTAGCATGTTTAATTTCAGCTTTATTTTTCCGATTTTCAGAAGTATGACATAATTGTGCAGAAGCGGTTGGAGGTTCTGTCGGTGTTTCCTTACAAAACAGATGCTTGTTTACAAGAATCATTTCCGTTAGCCAGTGGCTCCTGATGTCGTCACAGTTTAATATCGTCGTGTTTTCCAGCTGTGTGCAGTCCTCCTTGTAAGAACGGAGGTCAGTGCATGAGGAACAATGTGTGCTCCTGCCCTGAAGGCTACACAGGAAAAAGGTGTCAAAAGAGTGAGTCAAACCACTGACTGCATATTTGAACGCAGTCCTGTTTGAAAATGTGGTCATCTAATGTGTAAGCAAATGTGCTGCAGGTGTGTGTGATCCAGTGTGCATGAACAAAGGCAAGTGTGTGGGACCCAACACCTGCTCCTGTGCGTCAGGATGGAGAGGGAAGAGGTGTAACATACGTGAGTGACTCATGCACATATTCATATGCACCAAATGCATCACAGCTAATATAAAGTTCATGCAGGGGTATCTGCATATAGTATACACACACATATACATATACAGTATATGTTTTGTGTTTTTCTTAATACACTTTACAATCACAAAATGGGGCTGCAACTGAGGAAAGCATCCCATTCTGCACAAATGCCCAAGTTATAAAGTTTAACATTGAGTTCTGTTGCTGTGCGAAACCCTCTTAAATTACAGGAAGTAGTGACTCAAAACGAGCATCACAGAAAGATGACATTTTCACTCCGTTTGCCAGCGTTGTCCCAATTTATCGAAGCGCAAATGCAACGCAACACTTTTTTAATTTTCTCGTATTTTCATATCGAGTTCATTCATTCAAAACAAGGAAACATACTTTCGATTGGTCTTGCATCCCACGCTATCATTTGAGTACTAGAGCTTACTACTAGTACTAGTCATGCCTAGTGTGGGAGGAATCGCTGCCTGGGAGGCTCAGTTCAGGGCAGCCTTAAACCCTCGCCCACTCTGCAAACACAGATTCAGTGTGACTGTATATATACAACACAGCAGCAGGTGAGCACTGCAGTGAAGATATTTTTACTGTAATCATCCCAAGTGGCCACTAAGGGGTCAAACTTTAGGGACCCCACTGATATCGCAGCACATTATTTCTGAGAAAGGAAGCACTTTAGATTTTGTGCAAAAAAAAATCATTTGCCAAGCTGCTGCAGACTGTGTTCATGCCTCCCTCTCTGTTGTCACTGTAGCTGTCTGTCTGCAAAAGTGTAAAAATGGCGGCGAGTGTTTGGGACCAAACACTTGCCACTGTCCCGCCGGCTGGGAGGGTCTCCAGTGTCAAACACGTGAGTGTATTCGTGATAAAACACAGTAATATAGATATCTGCTCAGGACATTACAGTAGAGTACAGTAGTTAACTTGCCTCTCATTCTACCTGAACTTTATTTTTACCATGTTGCAGTGTGGTGCCAGGATATCTGGCTGTATTTTTTAGACTTATTTTTGATTTCCTCCTCAGCGGTCTGCAAACAGCAGTGCCTGAACGGGGGGAGGTGTGTCCTTCCTGACTACTGCCACTGTCGGAAAGGCTTCAAGGGCCTCACCTGTGCAATAAAGGTCAGTTTTGAGAGTGACACTTAATTTTACAGTACTCTGGTCTAATGTCTCGAGTCGCAGACCTAAGCATCCATTCCTCTGAAAGATCAATACCCGGCGATGTTTGAAAACCCCAGAAAGTCGCAGGGCCAAATATGTTTTCATCCAAATGGCTAGTAGAGTCCTTGATGAGCCTGGAAAGACCTTCAGAACAGCAGTGAGTGATGTTAAATGGCCGCTGGGTGTTTACCTTTCAAGGAAAAATATGCTTAGCTCTGTAACTTGGGCCGCCCATGCTACCAAAAAAAAAATGCACTCATGATACTCTCATACGCTCAGGACTAACAGGCATCCTCCACCTTGGATTACGTAGTACGTGAAATCTCATTTTAACGAATTTCATGTTTGGTACCTTTTTACAGGCGTCGCAAGCATGATGGAGAAGACCTGAGAGTAAAGAGGCCACAAAATGCACGAAACAATAAGAGAGCACCATCAATTGTGTGCGCATCTTGGTGGATATGGTGGTGGACAGCTCTGTGCAGGTTCGAAGGCTAACAGAGCGACTTGGTGTGTTGCACTCGTCGTTTTCTCTCCCCTGTTTATCACTACCTCAAGGCTCAAAGTGACGCACATCTTTTGAAGGCGTCAGCAGTGCATACAGAGACTTTATACAGATATACTTTATACAGATGTGTGTGTGTGCGTTCGCAGTGTTATGTAAAATAAGTGAATGACAAATTAATCGGTTCCAATGATGATTCATTCGTAAGCTGTAGTTTATTGCCAGCAAGCTTTTAGTCTTAGGTTTTGCACAATTTAACCAAATAATAGCCTGGTCTAACTTTATTGATTATACCAAATTTAGATGGTACACATCAGTAACTATGAACATGTTTGAGTTCACGAACATTTGTTTACTTTTCTTTATTGCTTTCATTAATATATTGTTTGACAATATATGTTGTCCATTTCCACTGATACTAAACGTATGTACTATATATATATAGGGGTTCTCTGTCAACACTAGATTATACTGTGGTACAAGTTACATGTGACAAAATAAAGAATTTACTATTTCTATGCTTTAGTTTTGTTAAATGAGCTTTGACGATGCATGCAATTCACTCTTTTATTCCTCTAATGACACATTACAGTACGGTACATGTTTACACAGTCAAATGAGAACGTTAAACAGGTTCAATGTTTCTTTAAAAAAAAAGAATTACATATCAAAATGTAAAAAAAAAAAAAAAAAAGCTAAGAAAATTATTAATTGTCCCTTATTGGGCCTCTTTGTCCTTTGGCCCCAGCCCGGTCACACTAGTGGGATGTTTTCCTCTCCTCGCAGCGATGGCCAGAGAAAGGGGGGCGACAGCGGCATTTGTTGGGAGAAATACACTTCCCTCCATTCAGGCAGGGCTTGGCGCACACAGCTAACAGCCGAGACACACACACACACAGAAAAGAAACGGCAAACGAATGCGTTTTAATCATTTGTAATAACCCGAGGAAAAAGTAAATGACTGTGAAGCGCTTGTAAATCCAAACGCCACAAGTGTTTCCATGTGTGCGTGTCGTCACATCTGGAAAAACACTGAGCTGAAAATGTTCCCTTAGCAGACATGCACACAAGATTTATATCGCTGTCGGCTTTTTGGCAGACCGATACCCGACGGAGTTTACGGACCCAGACAATGAACAACTGGGCAAAGTTTGGACGAGCGTGAGAGGAAGAAGAGAGACAAAAGAAATGGTGCTTGTGAAGTGCAGTGGTGCGCACGGAAGTGTTTTGCTGTCTGGGTCCCGTTTGAACTCACCGGTATGGCAGGCGCCACCCAGCCATCCCTCCGGACAGCTGCAGATTCCCGGCGCCACGCAGATTCCCCCGTTCCTGCAGCCTTGGGGGCAGATCGCTGCACAAGGAACAAACCATAGAAAGGCATGCTCAGATCTGAGCTTCAGCTGCAGGTGACCCACATTTACTGCTGCAGAGGCAGACATAACTGCACTGGGACGAGTTAAAGGACTTGTCGACATTTTGGGGAAATACGCTCGTTTGCTTTCTTGCAAGGGGGTTAGACGAGGAGATAAGCACCTGCGGGCCTCTGCTGAAGCTACGGCAAACAGGATAAAGATGGCATATGTAGCAAGTTAATTGGTTATTTTGCTGACCTTGCCATCTTTGGACATAGCCAGGCCAGCCGTGTCCCCATTTCCAATATTTATGCTAAGCTAAGCAGCTGCTGCTAGCTGTAGCTTCATATTTAGCTTACAGACATTTAGCGTATTCCCATCTAACGAATGAGCGTATTTCCCAAAATGTCAAACTATTCTTTCAAGTCTTAGTAGGTGACGACGGAGCCAATAGACGACTGTTTCTCAGAAGCAGGGCGGCTTACGGGTGAATTTAATTTACCGGCAAAAATATGTCAGTCATCATTCTCAAGCCACGGATTTAAACGTGGTTCACATCCGCTGATGTTAGATTAACTGCCGCACCGGTAGCGCGAACGCTGCGCCCCACACATGTTTTAGTAATCGACTGCTGACGAAGGGCTTCCAGCTGAGGTGACGGACTCCGCGTGGTGACCTTGACCTGCGGTGTTAAAGGGGCAATTAGATGCAGCTGCGAACAAACAGACCCTCTTGGCACTTTGAGCCGGTCCAGCTCGAGGGGCAGATGCACTTGGCCACTCCGTTGACGGCGCTGCATTCCCCTCCGTTCCAACATCCCACGTCGCACGTCACTGCCGGAGCACAGACACAGAACACGCGTATCAGCGGCGGTGCGTTGACGGGAGAAGCTTCACCTGTCCTGGCCTCAAATGAAACGTATAACCTGGACATGGCGTCCAATTCCCCGTACAGTGTTTCCACTGGACACCAAAAAACGCATTCAAACTATTTCATTCATAGATCTTTGAACATACCAACAACTCTTTCGACAAGCGCACAATAACCGTTGGGACGGGACCTGCTCACCTTGGTGACAGTATTTCCCTCCATAGCCTGGACGACATCTGCATTTCCCGGGGCGAAGACACTCTCCTCCATTCTTGCATTTGGGGTAACAGTTGGCTGCAATCGCACAAGGACACACACAAAGACTTTGATTCGCTGCTCACACCTCCGGTGCGTAGAGCTTTGGCCGTGTTCGTCTTCGGAGCAGCAACACGAGATATCGTAAAGCCGAGTAGCAACATAAGTTACCGTGATAAGGAAAACGCGCGCTCACAGTGTTTTGGAAATGGGATGCCCGCCCCCATCAATGCATCTTTTAACATTTAACTTAACACTTTGTGTCTCACCAACAGAGGGCTGTCGTGTTTGTGTCCACAAATCTCTATAATGACATGTGGCTTTTCTGCAGCAAAGAAAAGGCATTAAAAGTGTGCTGCACATTCTGAATATTCTGTGGTAGAAAAGGTCGGCAGCGTCACCGTGCTGGCAGGTCTCCCCGTCGTAGCCCGCCGAGCAGAAGCACGTGTTGTTGCGCGTGCAGACTCCCGCGTGCTCGCACGGCGGGTCGCACTTCGCCTCGAGGTCAAAGACGAAGCCGAACGCGACCCCGCGCGGCGCGTCGGAGCGCGCCGAGCAGGCGGCGGCGGCGGCCAGGAGGAGCAGCGCGGAGCCGAGGCCCGGGGAAGCCATGTCCGGCGGGGTCTGGTCTCTCGAACCGCGGGAGAGGAAGGCGAGCGGGAGGCGGAGGACTGACGCTGCACGCCGCCCTCGCTGCTGCAGACAGGTTAGTGCCGGAGGAGGGAGGGGGGAGTGTCCTGGGGGGGGAGGGGGGAGTGTCC
>JAVQJF010037029.1:0-16012 GCA_036023855.1 Gadopsis marmoratus
TTGGGTCTGTAGATATAGAGTTGGCTTGGACTTGCTCTATATTAACAAGTGCTATGAGATAACTTTGTTATGATATAGCGCTATATAAATAAAATTTGATTTGATTTGATTTGATTCATCACATCCAGATCTTTGGTCATTCGTCCACCACCATGACCAGTGCGTAGACTCCATCATGTGGTACCTTATTCTACTCATGGCTTCACTACCCCCTTTAAAATATGATGACGTCACAATGGGGTCTAATTGCCAAAGACATAATATATATATATATATATATATATATATATATATATATATATATAAATATTTCTTCACTCATACTGAAGTATCTCCTCATTGTGTTGTTGCATTTAGTCTACAAAATTTTATAATAATAGGACCCTACTTTAACGATACGCAGGAGAGAACACAAGTGTAGCTGAAATATCAAAGAAAAAAAGTGATAATGTGAGCACCTGTTGCTGTGCATAAAACTATGTTCACAGATCTTTTGAAATGAGAGATGTTTACTATATTTGTAGTCAGCGATAACATTTTTACTACATCATCTCTGCCATAGACTGCATTACAGTCCGCAACACTGTTTATTCAGTGTAATTTACAGTCTTTGTGTTGAGGGCGCTACGTTTGCTTTTGCCATCAGACAAATCTCAGACAGAGAAATCCTGCTTTGGCTGGAGGGATAAAACCATTTTCTGTGGCTGAAATGAGGTTGTTGTGGAGAGTGGAAAGACAGAGGGCCAGGAGCCAGTCCATTCTGAAACAAGCAGCATGCAGAAATCGTTGGCTTGACAAAAGGGCAGTGAGGGGGCAGAGGGCTTGTGTGAGAGTCACTGGCCCAGTTGCTGGGGGGGCTTATGTGCAGGTGAGCCAGGCCTTGACTGACATCCACCAAGCGCAGCGAGAAAGTTTAACCTTGGCATGTTGGAGAACTCACTCTCAGCAGGGAGAGAGGGCAGATAGAGAGACAGTGAGGGATGAAGAGAGTGTGCATGTGAGAAAAGAGATAGGCGGTGCGAAGGGCTTTCTGCATAACAACAACCAATTTCATAAGCGGCCTGTTTCCAGAGACGCTGGTTTGAACCCAAGGTCTTACTCCATGAATTATTAAAGACCATAACTGGCAACACTGCCTCATAAATAGAGATGAAGACAGACACCCGAGGAACCAGGGCACGGCTCACTCTTGATCGGCCACAAATCCCCCGGTCTAACATGACCCAGAAGGTTCAACATACACAGTACACCACAGCACACTCTTCTACCCAGCAGCCCTCTGTTAAGTTTCTGTCATTGCACATGACCAATGGCACCACATGGAGTAAGTTCATTATTGTGCAGGTCAATGGTATAAAAATGTATCTAATTTAGCTTGATTCAACATGTTTGGCAGGGTGTTATTGTTAGCTTAGCATTTAGGCCCATTTATCAGTGCTGCTTAAAAAAACTGTGACATTATTAGAAATATGGGGAGAGCTAATGATGTGCTTAACAGATGGCTCTGAAAATAGTTCAATCAGTTACCAAGACTAATATGCCATGGCTTCTATATCCTATCGATAAAGGAGTCTTGCTGCAAGATGACTTGTTTGGAAAATATCTGCTACTTTATACTCTATATATATTTTTCTTTGATATATACTGGACTTAACATTTCTTTAACTGCAGTTTTGTTTCCACTCAAAAGCTTCTCTGTATGTGGCCAATCTCATAAAGTCTTTGATTTATGTACACAATTTGCCTGAGACATTTTTCTTTTCCAGGTCAGGAAAGATGGAAATGGCTTTTTCTTTCTCCAGGAGTGAACATCTCAGTCAAACAGCATATTTATGGTTTTTGTTGCTGATTGAATTATTTTCCATTCCTTGTGTTCTCAGCTTGTGCTGGGAATTGAAGCATTGCCTTTGAAACATGATTCACTGCTGTGGCTGTTTTCCCCCCCATTCAATTTCAAGGACTTGGCAACCTTGTCCTATTCAAACGTGCACATAATTACCTTTTATTGTTGGCCATAAATGAATGGTGAGGTTGAGCACTCGAGAAGCAAGAGTAACACATTAGGGTTTGTATAATATCACATCTCAAGGTAAGAGTCAAATCTTCTGCAATCCTGTGTTTGAACATCAAAACAGATGCACAGGAAGCTATCAATAAGCATCACACGGTATTCTAAAAAGCAATAGCAATGCCTTTTATGAATGCAAAAATAGTTTTAGACTGTGGTCCTCTTGCTTTCGAATAAAGGTGAATTTCAGTGTTTGCACCTTTACAAAAACAAAATACCACAACTTTAACTAACTTGACTTCTTTTGACCTTTCAACAAATATTTATAGTAGTAGAGTTTACATATTCCTGAAGTGCCTGAGAAAGGTCTCATATAAACTCAGATATGTTTGACACACAGCAACAGGATGCTTTTTTAAACTGTACACATCTTATCAGAACTAAACTATTTCTGCAATGCCACTTTTAAGCAATTATGTAAATAGCGAGTTTCATGGAAACTGTTAAACTAAAATTAAATTGGGAAAAAATCATCCATGATGATCCTCCACACTTTATTTTCATTATATGTATACATGATATATTTTTGTCAGGTGATTGACAGAAACAACACCTCAGCATTCAGCAAATTTTCGAAGGATGTGATTGGCTGTGAGTGTAGGGCATAACTGCCAACACTGTCTTATCTCGGAAACTTGCAACTTGCCCTGATCTGTTGGTGGACAAGTTGCAAAAATGCAACCTAAAGAATTCCCATACTCACTTTGACAAAAATATCCTGTTTGATGATTTAAAATCCCAGAGGTCTCATCTTTTTAATAAAGATCATTTTCAGCATTCATAAAACTCAACGCACAAACACTGATCGTTCTTCTGAATGAGATGTGTTGACGCAAGAACACAAAAGAGGTCCAGAAAGCTGGGAAGCTTTCATGATAGGGTTTAAAACTTTAAAAGCTATGCACCAATCTTTTAAAAACACCGAAGGCCTTTTTTATTTTTGCCATATGCAAGGATTTTTAATGGATATTGGAACCTTGCTGGTTTATCACTCTTTAGCTAGCGACATGGAAGGGCCTTCATAAACAACACAAGCTTGTCTAGTGTTTTTGTATACGTGTTGTGTGCTTGAACACTAGTCAAACTTAATTAATCAAAACAGGTAAGGAAGATCAACAAAATTATCAACTCAAACTTAAGCAAATGTAACCTAGACATCTTGAAATAAGCCTGAGAATTCTAAATACAAATCACATATGCAGATAACATCAATATCACCACACAAGGGCACATTCTCAGAAATGGTGTAAAAATTGCAAATTAAGAAAAAAACAGTTACAATCTGTTGGCAGGGGAATAGCACAGACAGGAAATATAAATAACCTGTGAAGCGCATTGACAGGCTGACATTACCAGTGTGTCAGTCGAGGGGCAAAATGTCTCTCCTCTGAGCCTCTCTCCTGTGGCCTTATGCTCTGGTGTGTCGTTACTGTACAGCTGGGTGGAGGGGCAGAATGAGCTGCACTACAAGGGAGGTTGGGAGAGGGGAATGAGAAGGGGAGGTTACAGGAGGAGGACAGGCGTGTGGGTGTGTGTATGTTTGTGTATGTGTTAGATTGTCTGGGGAGTACTGCTGCCTGCTGACCTGGTCATCCATCAGACAGGGTCCATCCATCCAACCTACACCCCCTCCCCCACCCAGGGCTCAATGTTGCTCTCTGCCAAGCCTGGAATCTCCACATTAATTTCTCATCTGTAGCGCCCTAATGAGCTCCGCCTGCTCGTCCACCTCCGAGACCCTACTGATTATCAGACAGGGGGGCGACCATTTGTCAATGGCAAGCGGTGGCATTTACGTCGCTGACCTTGCTGCCAAGGAGAGAGGAATCAAATATGGGGAGAAAAGAGAAGAGGAGGAAAGAATAGAAAAGAAAAGCAATCAACAGCTCTGAAGCACTACACTGTTTGTCAGAAGCACTGCCATGTGTAAAGACAATCTCTATTCATGGACGTGAAGGTGGGATGGCCTTACGCAAGTCTCCAAATGTCCATCTATCAGTCTGTCCATTCCCTGGTGAAAACTGCTTGAGTGGACAAACCTCAAAGGGTAGTCATTGTTTTACTTCTCACATTTACAGTAACTTATTAAATTACTTCTCAAAGAGGAATATGCTTGTTCCTTTCCTTTGTATCTCTGTTTGTGTGTGTGGAGGTGAGTGGAGGCTTGGGGTTGGCTGCGGAGGTGAGCTGTGGGCCTGTGTGCACGTGTCTCGGAGGGAGCAGGGATTTGCCAGTTATTGGATGGAGGGGAGCGATGTAGGTCTGTGACACCCGCTAACCTTGGCCAGAGCTACTGGGACTCTGCGGGTATCCATCACCGTGGCAGCCCCAAGACCCAGACCGGGGGAAAAGTCACAGAAGTTGCTGGGGGAGGGAAAAAAGCTAGTAAAAATTTAATGCACTCCGCAGAGCGGTCATGTCATACTTGGTTATGGAAAATAATCCCAGATGCCTGAAGTGCTAAAATGGAGCTGTAATGTGCTCGCCTCCTAACCCGGCCTGACAGCCATGATGTACGACTACTATTACCGGAAAATATCACTTCAACTAACCCATGATCCGGCTCCGCTAAGGGTCATATTATCCATGAGGAACAAATTACACTCCCACAAAGTAAATACAAATTTCCTACACTGACTGGGTACATAGCACAGAGGGGGGAAGGGGCAGGCGGGAACGTTACCTATGACAACGCTCTGTAGAGTGACAAGGATGATAAAGTACATGACAAATCACTGGCTGACAGGGTACTCTAGTGCAATCAGCCTCAGCCTCGGCCTAGCGAGCACCCACTCAAGCCTGTAAACACTACTCTCTTCCATTGGAGGGGGCAAAACACATAATCTTTTAACGCTGACAAGTTGTTCTCTCCTTTTTATTACTCATCCTTCCCACTGCGGTGGAAAGAGGGAGGGGATTTTTGGGGGGGAGGATATAAAATGGTTTTTATGTACAGTGATGCCGAGTGATTGAGAAACTCGACTCTTCTGCTGTAATTGCCTGAGGGCAAACACAGCAAAACAATAAAGGAAGAGAAACAGCAAATATATTACCAGTTCAGATCCTTATTTTATGTCAAGGACAAACAGGTTCTCTCGGCTGCTCTAAAGCACCCACTTAGATCCCTCGCCTCCAATAAGAACAAAGCACAGCAAATTACAGCACTCCGTTGCATGGCCATTAATAAGACGCAAAGCATTTTCAAAATGGCATTTACAGCTTGTGGCAGCTGATAGAGCGAGTAAATAACACTTACGAAAGGTGTGGTCGCTATAAAAAAAAACCCAGAGCCAAGGGAAAGAGAAATAAAAAGCCACAGTGATAAAGTCCTGCAGGTTACAGCGCGGAGTCATTGTCTTCACAAAAGGCCTAAATAACACCACTGATGAACAGTTAAGCTGGAAAAAGCACTTGAGCACTAGCAGATATTCATACTAAAATGTTTGACTGGCACTTTCAAGGTGCTACTTACTAGCAAAAATCACTTGAGTATTAGCAAGTCCAGACAGAGTGAGTGCCTGAGCACGCTTGACAATATTACAAAGGCTGCTAAAACAGGGTGCAGAAATCTGCTGCTGTTAGATTAAAATAAAAAGGATTAATGTTGAGTGAATGTTTCAATGCATTTTTGTAAAGGTAAAGCAAAATCAGAGACATGGCACATTCATAAAAAAGTATTTTGTTTTATGTGATCTATTTTCCCCCAAAGGATTTAGAGAGGTTTTTCAGAGCTCTGGATCATACACATGTTGAAGCTAAGGCAATGTTTCATAACCCACATTAAAAGGTCTCAGTTGGTGGAAAACATGTTGGTGAAGCTCTTTTCAGTGTGCTATCGTGCCAGTAAAGCAGAGCATCGTAACTGGGAACACGCTGCTCCAATGAACAGGCTAGTCTTGCCCTAATAAGAATGACCACCTGATCCTGTCTAGATCCACCAAAAGGGTAGAATGTGGCGAAGATGAGTGCAAGGGCACTTTTTGTTGGTTGTGTTTCAGTACACACTGAGCCAGGTCACACGATAGCGACAGACATACGTGAATATCCTCGCCAGCAACAGCTTTGAGAGGAGGTTTTCAGCCCCTAAGCTGGTGTTTTTACTTGCATCTCACTTTCAATTTAGAGACCGCATGATTCGTAGGTGGTAAACTGTACTGTGCAGGATGAAAAGAAGGCAAATCATCCCATTTCAAACTTGGAACATAAGAATGAAATGAGCTGTAAATAGTGAGGCATGAATGCATTACTCCAGTTTTTGTGGAATTTTCTGGAGATAAGGAATGTAGAGATGTGCACTAAGACACACAATCAACAACATCAATTATTAAACAAGGAACACTGATACGGGAATTTTTCTGTCATGTTGTTTTTTTACAAAGAGAGCAGAAATATTCACCTTTCTCTTCTCATTATCTGAGCTCTGATTGGACTGCTTAATACTGGCAGAGAGAAAGGAAGAGTGGTGGTAATGGGGGCCCTAGCAGAGATGCTAATGATAACGCATATAGAGCTAATAACACCAGTGAAGAGTGACTGCAGTGAGCTTGCCTCCTACCTGTCTCCCACTATGCCATTAACATGTCATGTTGGAGAGGGCCCATCCTACAGGTCATTTTATAATGAGGAAATGCTCTGACAGTTTCCAACACATGCAGACACACACTCACACACAAACACATGAGCATGATTGTGCACACACATACTCTGATATGCGAATAGCTGTCTCTTATCAGAGTCTAGCAGCTCCACAACACGGCAGAGGCCTTCTACACCAGGCAGAACATGATTTCTCCTGGGAACACCTTTTCCATTTCCTGCTTTTGAAGAGAAACCAAATAAGCCGCGTTTGTCCTCATCTGAATACATTTGACCCATTAAAACGACTATGCTCTTCTGCGTCCTTCTCTGCTGCAGTGTTGTAAAGTAGACCGCCTCGCCCACAGAATGCAAATGACAGTGGCAGTGGGGGTAGTGTGCCCGGCGCCTGGCAGGGGCAGATAGTGGCAGAGGTGACGTGGACTAAGGAGGGGTTAAAAGTGTTGAGTGGGAGCTCCAATTACTCCCTCAAATTGAGGAAGAATACATGAGTCAGCCCCTGTCATAGGGGTCCTCTATTTACTAATTCACTCCTCTGTTACTTTAACACACAATTAATCAATGACAGGAAGGTGTAGCTGGTGCTGTTCATCAGGAGCGTAACGTGAGCCAGGGTGAATTAATACAGTCACTAGGGGGATTACAGCTTACGATGCTCTCTCTCTTCCTGAAACAAAAAGGAAGTGCCACCGAGACAGGAGCAATTTAAATCGACAACAGTGAGTAATGACTCAATTTGCTGCACAGTCTAAACACCACAAGCAAATGGCATTACTAAATCATTAGAGTGGATCTAGATCTCTAGTTAGAAGTCATTGGATCATATTGCTGCTCTTAGAATATATGAGGTATGCTCAAACTGTGAATACCTGGATATTCTGAATGGAGCTACACCAAATACTATAAAGATGGCTAAAAAGAAACACGTGGATACTTACAAGCACTTAATTATTGTAATCGATAAACTTTAGTACAACAGTACTCTTTAAGTGGTCAAAAATAATCGGGGTGAATCAGACTTAACTCACTTACATCTTCAAGAGACAGCTGAAAATAAAAATAATGGAGCATACAACATTAGAATCTCCTAACTATCTCGAACACAGTTTTATCTCAGTCACAATATGCTATATTTGGATGCATTCTGCCCAATAGACTGTCAGTTGGAAGAATAAATAAGGGTAATAAAAGTGCAGATTCTGATTACATGTGAATATCTGTGTAATACTAAAAGAAGCACACTGTCTGCTTTGTTCAGCTTTTGTATTGATAGCAATGTCCTGCCTTGATATAAGCACACCAGGACAGGAATTTCATGGGGACCATGAAGGCCATGGCTGCAGTACCCCCTCAGTTTGGCCTTATGCCCCTCAAAAAATGATATGCCCTGGCCACAGTGGCCATGATGTCTTGCCCGCACTGCTATGGCTGATTTAACCGTTTTCTCCTGTGCATCTTTCCTGTCAGCATGGTTTTTAGACACCAGCATCTTTTGTTGATATCCTTATGAGTTCTGAGTTCTTATTTGGCAACATCAAGTTAAACGCTGTGCACATAACCAGTAGTGGGTTAAATTTAGAGCCTGAACCGCTGAAAGGCACTCTTGTAGAACCTCCACCGAGTAGTAGAGGTTAAGCAATGCGTGTTTGCTTATGACCTAGTATCTCTAATTCTCGTTTTTGGATTAGCGTAAAATCTAGTGTGTGCTTTTACAGTCCCAAGATGACAAGAACTAGCAATCTAAGTGACACTATAACCTTCCCTCTAGCGCCAATGCTAAAGATCTTGACAGAAGGAGGTGTTGATGAGATTATAGGACATACATAGGCATAAGAAATGAACACCTAATTATAGGGAATATGGTAAATCTAGTTAGCAAAGAGTGTGTCTCAAAAAAGAGGTAGATATGGAAATAGATGAATTGATATGGCACAAGATACATAAATACAACCAGTGTACTTGATACTGTACCTATACTAGTCAGTGCTAGGCTTTAAGCAAAAGAAAGCCTGCACCCTTCGCCCTGGCTGTCATAGCAGTCTCATTTAAATGTCATCTAAATCCTAAAAACCCAGAACAGGTCAATTTAGATTTTTCACATCATTAAGTCATTTATAATTAACACACAGCTAATTAAGGCTTTCTCATAGTTATTAACAGGATGTTTAATTCTAATTACATTAAATCAGCCTTAAAGAAAGTCTAATATTTGAATCTTATTAAAACCTGATGAAGGACGTCTGAAATTATCCAAGCACATTTAATAGTATATGAAAAATCACAGTGAATGGCAGGCTTACCTTATCATCTTGGTCACTCTCAGTGTCACACTGCAAAAAAAAAAAAAAAAAAGAGAAAGGCAAAGCAGAAAATTAGAAATTATATGTCTACATCCTTGTTTTATAACTGTCCCTGCTTGGATTGTATTCAGTTTCAACACACGTGAGTGCCCATAATCTAATATACCTTTGCAAATTACATATCTTATCAGCTCTTTAATGATAAACGTATCACATATTCATATTCAGTGTCTGAATATCATCAGATCACTTCATTACCTGACACAAGCACTGGAATGTGAAACAAAGCACATTTCTCATGAGCAGCCGTGCCCTTGTTAACACTGAAACCTATGTGCAATTCAGATGGTGGTGGAATCTCAAACACTAACTGCCACTTGAATTATAATTCCACAATGTCTGATCCTTGCTTGAGGCTGGGAATGGAGAAATGACAAGAGGAAAGGAACTTTGTAATCGAGGGAGGAAAAAGTGGTTGAATTTCATTTTTTCTTTCCAATTTCAATTTCAAGGTCCACTTAATTCTTTATCAACTAATTAGTGTGATGCTGGGTGACTGGCGGCCCTCAACGTTGCGCATATGGCTGAGGTGCAGAGAAGCACTGGAGTCGGTAATGAAGAAGGCACTGGGGGGGGAATATGGGCAGGGGTTGGCACAGTGAGTGTGTGTGTAGGCGGGGGGGACTGGGAGTGCAGGGAGGGGTTGGTGGATGTCGATTAAAGTAGGGAGGGAGTGAAGGAAGGGAGTGAAATGATTGACAACTCAGGGAGTAAGCAACAGAAGGTTTTTTTCTCTCTCTCTATTTTTTTGCTTCCATTTCTTGTTTTTTGCTGATCTGGAGCCCTGCAGAGCTCAAAGGTAGCTGGGCTGGGCTTGTGGCTGGTCTGTTTCTGAGGCTGGATGGTAAAAAGGGGCTGTGCGAGCTCAGCAGGAGCATAGCATCCAATTTACAGGCCTGTCCCACACAGCCCCAGGGGCTGCCCGCGGCACACTGCCATGATGGTCAGCTCCAGCAGCTCATAAATTATGCAGAGGCAATAAACGCACTGGGCAAACACTCCTCAGACGTTTCCCTGCTCTCCATTTCTCACTCACTCTTTCTCCACCACCCACAACATTCCACCCCCATTTTAATACAGTGTGCAGAGAGCCAGCAGCCCTATAGACTGTGATCTGGAAGAATAAATAAGGGAAATGAAAGATGAGTGCAGATTCTGATTACATGTGAATGTGTGTGTAATACAAAAAGCTGCACACTCTGTGCTTTTATGCTCTCCTAGCTTGTGAATAAATAGGCGTGTCGGCCATGTAACACTCTCTCTTTCAGCCTCCCACACAGGACTGAATAATGCAGCCATAGACAAGATCTGATGAGCAGTATTAGCCATCTCAACTGCTTCCATGTATTCAGGCCTCTCAAAATGTGACAACAGTAAGGCGACCGAGCACTCATTAGCGGCTTCTCTGCCTGTGCACACTACACACCCGGGAACACAGGCATGCAAGAGGTTCAAATAATGGACATTGTTTTCGTTTTTTCCACTGTGTTGTGATCCATACAAAAACACTACTAGCCTTTCTTTCTCGTGTTCCCTTTTTTTGCTCTCTGTCCTTTCTCCTGTTCCCTCGGTGTGCAGCCAATTGCTTTGATTGCCTAGATAGAAGCCGGCTGGAATGGCTTGCCCTTGCTTGTGAAGCAAATGGAACATGCTAATGGAACTCATTGTATTACCCGATGCAAAAGTGCCATAGCTCATTACTTTAAGATAAAAGGATATCATTGTAGACGGCAAGCAGAATTGACTTTCTGTGCTGCGACTTGATGATGATTTAATCAACTGCTCTCTTTCACTTCTCATCCCTGTGCCTGTCGCTTTCGCAGGTGCCACTAAACGAAGCACTCACACGGCTAGTGGGGGGAGAGAACAGAAAAGAAATTGCTGTCATTATTTTTTTTTTCTAGGAATAGAGGTATGCAAATTTCCCAAAGCGACAAAGGGTGGAAAAAAGGAAAAACTTAATAAAATGAAAATACCGTTATAATGAGCAAAGTAAAAATTCCTGAGATCAGGCCTGACAGGCAGGGGCAGGCAATTTGATCGTCCTTACAGTGTAGATGCCAAAGCTCCCTCGAACTCGCTGTTCAAGTACAGAGCAAAAAGTAACAAATAATAATATCTCTAAAAGATAAAAAACACATCTGAGGTATACAAACAAGTCAGAGCTGTCACTCACTGATAAGTGATCATAGTGAACTAATGCGTTGCCTCATGCATAAAGCAACCTGAGGCGGGGAAGAAGAATCCCTGCATATCTGGATTTTTTCACTCCTTGTATTTCTACTTACTGAGTCTTACATTAGAAACAGAGACGGAAAGCTAGAAAGTCTCAGCTTTGCAGTTGGAAATGTTGTGAATGATTGGTAGACCTCATCATTAATAATAACTTAGGTATAGTATTGTTTTAGGAGGTAAGCATGAGCTAAAAAATTCAGTTATTGCTACTGACGGGTGAGTATGAATAAATCTGCAGAGGTATGGTAACTGTAATGTCAAAAACACTTTATACCAATCCTGGGAGGCCATGTCTAATGAAAAGACATATGTCAGAGGTTTAAAATGGCTGGCAAAAATGAATAGGTTATATTGAGGAAAGAAAAAACACAATAACAATGGTGCTATTGAGATCAGTGGAGTTAGATCTCTGATAGGCTGAGGTAGGAAATGGGTCTTACTTAAAGAAACAGTCATGTACAATAAGAAAACCAATGGTCCTGGGAGGGGGCTGACAGAGAAAAGTGATACTGTACTCAGGCCCTACTCAGGACCAGCATTACACTGTACAGCTAGACCCTAGTGTTAAATTTAAGTAACACAGGAATGTCAAACATTAGCTTCAGCTCTAAGAGCTGTTGATGTTGGCTTGTATCCGGAACACTTCTGATTGCCCCTTTGCTCCCACCTGGGCCTCTCTTTTGGCTGAGTGCTCTTACAAATTTCCCTACACTCTGTCCAAGCATCGAGCCTTTTGTTTATATTGGTCTGAAAATAGGAGTAAATTATTCTTGTCCTAAATCCTCTCCAGCTGAGCGTAATACAGGCACAATACAAGGGGAACATAAGGAGCTATGGGCTGAATGCTAAATGATGCAGCTATGCTATCATCCGTAGCAGCAGGGCTCACGAAAGTCTCCTGCCAGAGCTACCCGCAAAAAAATGTCTGCACTAAAGAGGTAACCACATCACACAAGGATGCGTGCAAAGAAAGTATGCCATCTTCCCTTTCCCGAAATAACCTTCTAGAAATCTACTGGTCCACCAACATTAACAGCTGTTAAGTCAATCAAAAAAATAAATGACATGTGTAAATTACTGTGTTTAACAGGCTTATTATCTGCTGTCTCCAGTTCTATAAGTTGTCATTGATCTAATATTTTCTTAAATGGCATCTTCTTGAGTCTGGATCTGTCTTGTTGCCCCCATGAGTGACATTAGCCTCAGGTTATGCTGGTTGCTATCAATGACCTAAGAATTAATTATGGTTGGAATGAGCCTTATTAAAGCGCCCCCTTGCACACAGGCTGGTGTCTGTTTATCAGCCTATGCCAGGTTGTCCTGCAGGGTGGCTGAAGGGGTTAAAGCCCAGTGAAGAAGCCAACCTGCCTGCATGCCTGGGAGCTGGAAAGACAGCATGAAGGATGGCAGCCATTGCCAGGGTCAGTTCTGATAGTGCCAATTTGATGTGCTGTCGTCAAGAGCTCCTCATTCCCCCCTCCTAACAGTTCCTTCCTGATATAGCTGCGTATCCTGATGGTTTTCTGATGCAAACAGTCACATGGCAAAATGGTCCCCCCCCCGTTGTATCCTCCTCCATCTGCTGCTGGGGCCTGGGTGCCGCCGACCGCCTGCCTGTCACAGCGTGCGTGGAAATTAGCTGGGGATGGAGGTGCTCGCTTGTGCTAATTACATTTTAATCATTGGAAATGTGTTGGCAAATCAAGCCTTGATTGCCATCTTGGAGCCCAGTGCACCTCTCTGCAGGTTTGGGGGGGGGAGGCGTTATAATATGGCTGAGCCCAGACTCGCCAAGCTGGACACCTCACTCTCCACCACAGCTTGATATGGCGGCATGCCTGGCCTACCACTGGGGGCTGTGCCACATTATTCATGGGGAATAGAAGAAGACCAGGATGGCGAAATGGGGATCTGTGCCATTCTTATTCTCAAATCCCCCAATCACACCTCCCATATCCCTCTCTCTTTCTCACCCACACATTACACAGTCTGCCAGTCTCGCCACTGTGAATTGAGGAACAACAAATAGAGCCGGGCAGGAGGAGACTGATGAGCTCAGGGTTCGCTACACAGCACCTGCTTTGGAACACAAAGCTGGAGCAGCAGGCCCCATCACAATACGCTCACAAATTAGTTTCTTATAACACAGAAATGAAACTGACTTGGCTACATCAAATTTAGACTTTGTCAGAAAAAAATTGGAATAATGTTAAGGTTGGCAACATGAGCATGATCAATACATCTTCCTGACTGGAGATGCAGTTCGATGAACTGTACCAGAAAACACCAACATGAGCACTTCATGCAGCTGTGTCACCTGCTGTGACTTATGATATTAATGATGATCTGCCCTGGATAGACCTTCTGTTTAAAAGACCCCCCCCCACAAAAAAAACAGTGCCAAACACACATATGCCCAAATATTCACTGTGCTCAAGCGATTTCATACCGGAGTGAACTTCAAATAAACTCTGTGATTACTTTACTTTAGAAATAAGCCCAGCAGACACACAGTTCATAAAAAGGTATCACTAAAAGACAGTTTAGTAAATACACCTAAAATTTCAGAGAGTGAAAGGAAATTGAACATGACATTACTGACTGGGACGCACCATTAAAATAAGCTGGGAACTGTGGCGATGACATCGAACATCTCATTTGTACAGCATCTGCTTGATGTCCAACAGTCATATAAAAGCATGGTAGGAAAGAGAAGACCTCAAAAAAATCACAAGGAAAAGAGAACAGCACAGCTTGAGTGTTTGAGACAGTCTATATAGTTACATAAGGCAAATGCCAAGAATGTTTCGTCAGGGTGGACCAGACTTCTGTCTGGACTAATATAACCAGCTCTGATCCACATGTGCAGCACTGGCCAAATGCAGCAGGCCAACATCTGAATGCAATTTCCCTTCAAATGTAAAACTTTATCCAGAAAATATTCAATTTGACTGCAAATTCTGGATTCCAGTCACTGGGACAGTGGAGCTAAAAGAAGGATGATGGAGAGGATGGCAGAAAAATTTACTTTACAGAGGTCTGTGACCTCTGGTTTCAATACTCTGGAGTACATTATTTTTAGTTTAAATTTCACTGGACTGTGCCCAAACCTACTAAATGAATATTTCTGAGAAACTTGACACTTTTGAATTATTCATTTCCCATTATTATTAATTCCATATTGCTAAATCTCTAATGGTTTACATTATAATAGCACCAATAATGTTAAACCAGAGAGTTAGCTCTACACTGTCGACAAAGGGACTCCATGTTGAGGTGTGAGGAGAGAAGTGTCAAGGAGCATGGTCTGAAACGCAGAAACACAGACACATTCACACAATTTTGGATGCCTGGGATGAAAAGGTATGTTCAGGAGGCACATGAGTGGTGTATGTTGCATTCTGTTTGAGTGTGGAGGAAGCTAGGACATTTAACTCAATCGGGATGTGGCAGAGAGCTACTGAAGTGATACTTGACAGAAACAGATGTTGCCGCAGGGTAGAGCTCTCTGCTGATCAGTCCCAACCACCCACCCAACACACACACACCTGACAAGGACCAGGGTAGAAAGGAAGCAACAGAGTGCAGCACTTTGCTTTCTTAAAGATCCATTTGTTACACAAGCACCAAGTTCAGTATATCTCCTTCTAGAACATCTCAACCTACCCCCCCACCACCACTCACACACAGCTGCAAGTGTGGGCCCACACACAAACACCCTCAACTACACACCTTTCCACACCCAGACTGTGCACTCTGTTTCCATAAGCCAACGGGATGGAGGCACAAAGCAGATGCTGGATTAATCAAAGATTAATAGAAGGATTTTGAGATAATTACATACATCAAATTGCATTGTTTGCACAGTTTCGGTGACTCCTCTGAGATGAGTCCACTTGGATATGTATTGTAAGTACACCACATGCTGAACATTAACAATTATGTCATTTGGCATCTTCATCTGGCCACACAAAAAAAAACAACAATGAATTTTAGACTATTTGTGGAATGCTTCTAAGGAATCTGACTTTCCTGTGTATTGTAAAAATAAACTGGATTTCTGAACAGGAAGTGGGCAAGAGCTACAATGGTGAAGATTTGCTCAGATGACTAGATGGAATTGAATTCTTCTCACCCCTGAGATGCTAACTGTAACAATGTAAGAATCGTAAACTGAAATTTACGATTGGTTAATGAACCTCAATATTTTTTGGTATCGACTGGTGTCAAATTCCAAAAGCTGGCACTGAATGATTTTTCAAATTCACACTCTTGTTTGCTTATTCCTTGATCAATCAATCTAGACTTTAGACAACATTGACCTCTTTTGGTAAATCAAAAAAGGGTTTTCTAGTAAAATATATAAAATTATATTTCTTGAAAGTAAGATATCCAAGATATATTGTTTTAATATTGGCATTCAGAACTTCTTATTTTACATCATATCTTATCTGCACTTAAATAAGACATTTTCAGATGACACCAATCTCTTGTGAAATGTGATAATATTTTGCACAATGGAGCAGTTATATAGACAACAATCTCTGCATCCTCTAGTATTATCTCTAACATACATGGCTTGCATGTACTTTCAGTTCAATTTTATTTATGTAGCGCCATATCATAACAAAGTTATCTCATAGCACTTGTTAATATAGAGCAGGTCTAGACCAACTCTATATGTATAGACCCAACAATTCCACCATGAGCAGCACTAGGCGACAGTGGCAAGGAAAAACTGCCTTTTAACAGG
>JAVQJF010037056.1:0-47081 GCA_036023855.1 Gadopsis marmoratus
GACCAGTCCAGGGTGTTTCCCTGCCTCTCGCCCAAATGTTAGCTGGGATAGGCTCCAGCCCCCCCCTGCGACCCTTCGGGATAAGCAGTATGGATAATGAATGAATGAATGAATATATAACTATACATTTACTGAAACATTAGAATGCCTGTAAAAAAAATATGTAATTTCAGTACTCGTACTGATTATAGTGCTGCACAAATATTACTTATTTACAGTATTAAGGGGTATTTTACTCCTTGATAGGCTACTTATAATGCAGCTATAATATTCAAAATCATAGTTCATAGTTGCGCTAATATTCATACTGTGTGATATCACTAGAATATGATTGGGCTGGTTAAAGCCGACTCACACTGAAGAAACTTCCATTCACTCCTTGAGTGTGTAAGCCTTACTGTACAAACTTCACGATGAAAAGAAGAACAGCAATTAATGCTTATGCAAATCTGCGACAGTGGGACCAATGCCTTTGTTCGTTGGATCTGGCTGTCACTGGTTTTTAATTAGCCGACTCCCCTCAGCGAGTGCGACTACAAAGCCCTTATCAATGACACAACAGAAACATATGAGGGGCCGGTACATGCTAACAAGGGCCTTTAATCAATGGCTGCCACACAGGCACCAGACAGAGTTTAGCACAACCTTATTCACGTTAGTGGTATTGTTGTTGTAATAGTTCAATACATACATTTGTGTGTGTTCTTGAGTCTGAATTCTGCTGCGGAATTCAACAGTTCACTAAGACAACAGAGTAGATGTTTTGTGCAACACTTAACATCGGGGTGCAAAATGACAACACACGTGTATACTGCACATTCCGATGAGATGGAGCCGAAGGATCAACATTGAGTGTGATGACAAACAAATTAAAATAAAAGTAGCTCAGTTACATCTTTGCAGCAGCTCATGGAGGCAGAGACAACAAGGGAGAATGTGTTTGTGTGTTTTTTAGAGGCTTCCCCGAGACGTGCAGGTGACGCGGGCGCAGATACAACGGCAGCATTCCTCCATCAAATCACCAGCCCTGTGATCCCTGAGGCTGGAGCGAGGCTGCAGCCCATTCCACTCTCAGTACGGAGCCCCATTAAGCTTTGGCTCCAATCAAAGATCCTCACTCTCTATCAGACTTACTTAATCTCCGAGGGCCCACTCCGACGCAGAGACACAGCGCGCTGACAGCTGACTGATCTGTGCGCTGGTTTCCCGTGCTTCCCATTCTTCGCCTCGCCCTCGAGAAAGAAAGAGGCTGAAAATGGAACAATTTTGGTACAGAGCAGCAGCGGTTTGTGTGTGTGTGTGTGTTTGTATTTTACTCTATGCCTGGGAGGGGTTTTGCATGCGCTGATTGTAGGTTGTCCTCAAGTTGTTGTTTGTGAAAAGTGGTCGGAAATTTTTTTTTTTCCCCAACGGCTGTTCCATATCCCTCACACATATCAAAACCATGACTATGTATGAGTTACAATCTTCAATAACGATGCCTCCATTCTCTTTATCAGGCTTTCTATCTATGTGGTGCATATGTGTGTGTTTGATGCGATCGTGTGTGTGTGTGTGTGGTTTGGTGGCAGATTGATGTGTTTGTCTCCCCTCTGTTGTTTTCCATCCTTTGTTTCATGCTGTTGTTTGGACAGGCATAGGCTAGCTGGAGATGGGAATAAATGGGACTGTTAGGAGACATCCGTTATACGCTGACACAAAGCCATTATAAAAGAACAACTCCATATGTGTGTGTGTCGGCACGTATGGCACAGTATGTGTGTGTGATCTATTGTGGGAGACAAATGTGGGTGGTATGTTTGATTCTGTGTTAGGCAATATTTCATACCTGCATACGTGTATATACGGGCTGCCGCTTATTTTCATTATCGATTAGGCTGTTGATTGAGCGTGAAACTTCGTTCTTGTGCGGCAAATCTATAAATCGTTTGGACTATGAAATTGTGATTAATGCCCATCACAAGGACCATTCTTCAAATTGCTTGTTTCATCCACAACCAAAAGATATTCAATTTACGGGGTCTTTTTTTTTTTTTAGTTATTACTACCCACTGTTTCACCCATGGGACTCTGGTACTATGCAACTTTCATGGGCTGCTAATATAAAAATAAATACTAATGAGCAATACATGTATTGGTAAATTAGTCTCTCTTTTACACCCTGTTCCGTTCCAGGTCACTCTTTTTTTATGGGGGAAAAAATAGACATTTCAGTCACCAACTTCTCTGTTACCAGTGAAACTGCTTGGGAAGAGCCCAGAATCACCTCAAATATTACATTACAATAGTCTTTCACAATGGTAAAGTAATTATGTTACACCACTGGAAAAATGCAACTTATGACTTTAATGACAGGCCTTATATGTGTGTTAGCCAGGCTGTAAGTGTTAATGGTAGAAATATCTTTTCGTTTATGCTGTGAGGTTTTTTCTGTCCTGTACATTTCTTCCTTTCTTTCTTTCTTTCTCAATATTAAAGGGATAAAGAAATCTGTATATGTGTTGTATATTAATGTATTATCGATTGTCCATGAATAATCTGGGTTTCTGTGTCAAATCGGGAATGTTAATGAAGCCATAATTAAGGGGTGGAGTTAATAAAGGGTTCATTTTATGTTCTATTGACATGACACGTGTGTATTACTGCTTAAAAAATGTGTAGCAGAACAAAACCAAAACATGCAGCAGGAACGCCACACAGCTGACTGTGACTGAATGAAGCAATCCTAGGATATTCCTATTTCCCTGCTGTTTCTTTTCGTATTTCCACTCCTCCGTGACCACGGACACTTTGTCCATCACAGATCATTATCAAGAGTTCACCAATAGATAATATAGCGCTGACACTGACATGCAGTCCATCATGTTACACAAATTCCAGATAATGAAAGTGATATGTAACCATGGACCTAGTTATCAATATTGTCATTTAGCAAGGATTATTTAGGTTTGACATTCAATCTCCACCTTTATGACCTTGCTCCATTCTCTAGGCATTTCCTCTGAAATGAAGGTCAGTGTGGGGAATGCTCAGTAACCTCTCCATCTCAATGCATAGATTGTAACACCACCATCAAAGGTAGATATTTAAGGGCCTGCAATTTATAATGAAATACGTGCAATGAAATGGCAGATCACACTTCTCTTGGGTATGGTGACCATGGTTGATGATGGAGGGGTTTAGCTTTATCTATTCTTCATTATGTCTTTGACTACCATTCACTTAGCTGCTTAGCTGCATCTACTTTTCTCTCATGCTCTATATATTGTGGGTTATTTTCCTCTCGCTACAGCATTATGGTTTGACCCTAACAACTCAGAAAATTAATGATCTCAGGCTGGTCAGGATTCAAAGGGTTGGACTGAAGCTGTAATAAAATAAAGAAATAAAGAGAATGTGGATGTGCGTGCTTATGTGAGCGTGTGTCCGTTCCAGTGCCTTTACGTGTTTGTTTGGCAAGGCGCAGCGGTGCTTTATGGTGCGTCATAAAAATAAATGGTCTCTGTCTGACTTCAATTATAATGGTGAGTATGCAAAGTCGCCTCGTTCATTAGTTTGCTTTTGCTCTGTGAGCGGGGGAAGTGGATTTGGTGTATTTAGTATCTGACTGTTGTCCTAAGTAGCAGGGATTATTCTAATGCTCTAATGCTGTAGCAAGGCCTAGGCCTGCTTCCCCTTTCTATTTCTGATATCCATTACAAAGGATACATTAATTGAACTGGAAAAACCCTGTATGTATTGTCTATGTTTCTTGGCCAATCTTGCAATTAAACTGTCATCATATATGGGTATATTGAGTGTGTGTATGTAAGCTTCAACAGAAGATGTGTTTGCGTGTGCAAGCATTTGCACACGCAAGCATTTGCACACGCAAGCATTTGCACACGCAAACATGCTCAGGGAAAATTACGTTCAGTTAGCTGGAGCTAGCTTTTGTGTTTTTGAACAGTACAAAGATGGAATTTACTTTCTCTAACAAACCATCTTTGGCCATGCAGAGACTGGCTTGCAATGCACGTCAGAGAATCCATCATTTTCATTTTGTAGTTTTGCTAACCCACAAAATTAATGTTGATACAGTTTATAAAATCTAAATATGAGAAGCCTGCAATGACCCCATCCTTGATGTTATGGGAGACAAATGGGATGGAGGGAGGTTGTAGTGACTGGACATTTTATCTTTTACTGTGTTTCCATTTAATTGTCAAGTGAATTTTAAGCAAACTTTTGAAATGTCGCAAAAAAACAATGCGATTTAGGCACATTTCCATCCAATGTTTGGAAGCTAATAAACTAGGCTCTTGCAAAGCATAGTTTTGTCAGAAGCTGGCGCAGGGTAGAAGAAGTAAAGGTTGTGAACTGTAAACAAAACCAGGCACCTTGGCCATCTAACCTATCTACAGGAGAAACATAGAGAGAGGTCCTCAGGTCTTTTAATTGTTCTTTCATGTCAGTTAGCACTGGATATGTTTCATGCTGTCCAGAGACAAATGAATGTGGAATGGTTCTGCTAAAAGAGCTGATCAGTCATGTGAGTGGTTGCTACGTCAGAAGATATTCAGCAAAGATGTTTCTATATCCCATTTTTGCATAAACTCTTTTTCGACAAAGGCAAAAACCACCTCAAGTGAGTGTCAAAACCTTTAAGTGCAATTGAGGATTTTTTTAAATCAAATTTTGCTGTTTCCATATAGATTTTCTAATGCAATACTACTAAAAATATGTTTATGGAAACATGACTATTATTGCAATGGTTCAAACCTTGTATGGGTATAAGGAAAAACATAGCTGCAGAAAGCCACACTCTCACATACTCTCAGGATGTGTACAATTAAAATTGGTGTATCCTGATATTGTAATTGTTCCAAATCTTGGATCGGTTAAACAGGGAGCAAAACTACATGATTCCAGCCTGTCTAATTTAATAGTTGCATCTGTATATTAAAATGCGAGAGCATTGAGAGGTTAAATGCATAATCTGTATCATCATTTGCATGACAGTTGCTCACCCTGACCTAACATTAACATTATGGGAAACCTCTAGAACAACGATATGCAGATACAGAACCATCAGCTGATTAATTGTCTTTCAGCTATTTTAGACAAGATTCATGTTTGCTGCCAACTGGGCACAGCAGGTGATGCACATTGAATATGCATGTTGCAATGTGATAATGTGAAGTTTAAAACGGGTGGAAAAAAGGATTAATTATACATTGAACCCTCTGATGGCAGCGAGAAAATGCTGAAAACTTTATTCAAATCCTTTGGGAACTTTGTGTCACCCCTGAAAATGTTCTGTTGTGATCCCTTGGTTTGCTGAGCCTGAAATGGTTTATGTTTTCACTGTGGGCTTAGGGTATTCAGCTTTTGGGTGAGCATTGAGAACTATACGATACTGTGCTTTCTCTGATATTGAGGGAGCCTCAGCCTGAGGGAAAAGAAAGGAAAGTGAAGATAAGGCTTTAGCTGAGTAAGAAACGTGTAATGGGAATTTGGCAACTGGTCCTGCGGTCATCAAAAAGTAATGGACACTTAAAACATTCCTAGAATCATAAAGTGTTTCCCTTTTGTTGTGATGGAAAGAGGACACTTGCCAAAGGAGGGAAGATGAGAACTGATAAATGGAGAAAGGAGAGGGTGTGGAGAAGAGGAGGCACAGATATGTGTGGTATAAAGTTGTGAACAAGGTGATGTTATTGTTAAACATGTACAGAGGAAAAGGTGCAGAAGGACGTACACAGTGACAGATTACCATATACACACACACACCTCAGCAATTTTGGATGTAACGATAAAGCACTTGATTCCTTTAAAAAGTGACTGTTCAGCTAAACTTCGCACCCCTTACTGTTACTGCACAGCACATTTGCAGATTACAATGATAACAGTGGCAGATTTACCACTTGAAATTGGCTGTAATCTTTTAAACAATGGTTCTTTGATTTCACATGATTCACATTTCTAGCCACTGGCTGTTAAATTTGTCAGCGGAACAGGAGGTTGTTGCTAGCTGATTTTAAAATTCAACGTTGTCACCAGCTGATTACCCATAGAAGGAATGGAAAGGAGCAGCATTGTTAGTGTACTATAAAGTAGGGCTAGTTATCCCAAGATGGTATGCCAATGCTAAATAAGCTTACATTACAGCCGGTAAACACACAGTCTACCACGTTTCCATTCCTTACTTTTGTGTTTTGGTGTTGGAAAGGTTATAAAAATGACATTCCCTTCCAAACTCTGTACTGAATATTGCTCTTATTAGAGCCCCATATACACCATGTCAGCAAGCGGAGAAAGCCAAACCTTGACAGGCCTGCCGTGCCTAGCAGCCTTACGGTTGCTAAGATACGATTGGTGAGTTTAGCGAACTGTCAATTGAGAAGTGAAGTGTAGTGCAATGAAAATTCATTATGTGCAAAAGAAACCTGCTCTATAGTCTGCAGAGTACAGAACCAACCGTATTGATATCATACATGAGAGTTTATATACTGTAGTCCACACTCTTTTGTCAGTTAGTTAAGTTATTGCTGCACCCTCCTGCTGTCATGGGCCAACAATTCCCACTTCTTACGACACTCATCTGACAGGTGATTTCCACCATACTTTCCAGCCAACGTTTCCATCTCCCTTTTTGGTCAACAACAGGAGGAACTCCTCATCCTGCTGATTATATAATATCCACTTAAAGATTTTGTTTATTTCCAAGAAAGCAACAATATCTTGGCAGTACATTTTGCAAATGTTCCCCGTACATAGACCAGAATAACACAAAGGACTAGATAATGTCTAAACACTCAACATAGACCATACATAGACAAGATATGGCATATTAGGTTAATATTATATCATGTTATTAATAGTGTGACATCATGAGAGGCTGCATCATCGCCCCGCCCAGTGGTTACGTCAGGGACTACAGGACATCATGGCGATGGGGCAAAGGACTACAACTCCCAGCGGCCCCGGGGAAGCGTGAGGCTGGGACTGATCGGCTGATTGCTGGCAGGAGTGGAGGTGCCAGGTTAAAAGTGCTGTCGAGAGAGACAAGAAGGAGAGGAGTTTTGGGGAAACAGGAGACCAACCAGATGATTGTTGATTGTGAGTGTGTAACTTCTTTGCTTACAGACCCCCCTGTGTCTGTGTGTTGTGTATAGTTAGCGGTTGAAATATACTGTTCTTGAAGTTGAAAGTAACGTGTAGTATTGAATGCACTCACACTGGCGGAAACGCCTAGACCGTGTGACAAAGTGAGCAATCTGAGCCATGATGTGCCCAGACTGTCATTTTCATTTTTGATGGACTAAACATTAAATGTTATCTGAGCTTTAGTGTATAGTCCCTCCTCTACAGCCATTTCCTTTTTTTTTTTAAAGGCTCTGTACCTCCACTTTCTGTCACTGCCACTCATCTCTGCCACAGCAGCACTACTGGAGAGCAACAGAAACTCTGACTGCAGGGCTTTTTCTCCTCTGCTACAGTCTAATTTGAGGCGAGTTCAGCACTACAGACAGACGCATACGCAAGCATGCACTCTGTTACGCAGGTGCATCCAAAACTTTTTTTTTACTCTTAACACGTATTAAAGAGCCCCCGGAGTTACAAATGTTATCTCAGTTAAAGCACTTGGTCATAATGAACATGAACAGGATATTGTAAATCGAATGCTGCTGTTCGAGGGGAAAAAAGAGAATTCATTAGCTGATGCAAAAACATTCATGACATCTGGACACCCAGGCTAAATGATATGCTTGTGCTAAGAACTACAACAGGATATATTTCTTTGTCCCCATTTAACAGAAATTGCATTTATTTTTCTCACACCTCATGACTCTGCAAGAGTCTCATTAATGTATTTATGTATCTCCTGAGTTCTCAGTGACAAGATGTAACGGGCATGCAAACACACCAGTTGCATCTCCCTGATGTGTTTGTTAGCTGCATTGTGACCTTTGGGCAATAGCAGCCACTGGATGCCAGATCTTCAGTGTGGCAATATGCAGGGACAATAAGACTAGAAGTGAACACATTGACGGAATCCTTTTTAGAATGTGCCATCTCTGTGAAAGCAGGTAATTGTAGAATGTTGCCCAAGATGCTGAAACCACCAAAGCCCCAGAAATCCTACAGAGGACATGACCTCAGTGTCTTCAATGTGAACTATGGCACTGATTGCCTCTCTGCTGACTAATAACTGGTCTTTTACCAGTGCCAGACCTGATATTAACCCCGACCTCCACTTATATCCTATACTCAATCATGAGATATCTTAAACGCATTGTACATTGCACCCACGTACATCAATACAACGTTCCAATGTCGTAAAACAGAATAGTCCCAAAGTGGCCTAAATCCGACACCCTTGGTTGAGAAATGATGATTAATGATGCATCAGTCCTACAGAAAGGTGGTTAAAAGGAATAAAAGAAAGGATGAAGATTGTGTAGTACATTTATATTTCAGGAAGATTTTTAGCCCAAGTGCTGCTAACTGGAACCCATATGCCTGAATACTAGGCATATCTGGCAGCCATATATGAGAATGTTCTATTTGGCCTTCCAGGTTCACTACACAGCCAGCTGTGCTGCCAGTGAGCTGAAATCGTCCCAACCAGACTGCCAATGTTTGAAAGTGGGATGGCACTGCCTCTCGGTGATCATACGTGGCTGACAGACAAAGCTGTAAGTCTGTTTCAAGTTTCACATCATTCCATACACGATCAAATGATTTCAAACCTTCTTATTTGGTCAGTCAACAAGTTCCCATTAATGTTTGCCTTGTACCATTAGTGCTGTAAGGCTAAGATGAGCTTGGCTTGGACATTTTATCAGTTGCTGATTAGAACAGTGTTTGATTGATCACAAATCTAATCTCTGCACTTGAAATGCAAAAAAGAAAACTTTCTCAAATTGAAATTTTTGTTTGCGCACGCACTCAAACTCGCACATACAGTACTTGTTCATTTGTGCATGCACACAGATGCACATACACATAACAGTCATATTCACTTATAACATTGTCTGAAGCCAATGTGGGGGGGCATCATATCTGTTTACACTAGTTAAATATTGATGTTCGAGATCTGTCAACGATGTTGGGCTCAGCCCACCCCTACCTCCTCAGCTCCCCTCCTTACTAATATATGAACAAATATGATTTATTAATTCCCCCCCAGCTCAGCCCAGGCTCCAATTGTTTCAAAAGTTTCTGACTACGTAATTTGCCATCCTTGTTTATCTGCCTGGTTTTGCAACTCGGGACATGGTGAGGCACCGTGAAGAATGTCGAGCACTGTCATGGGAGAATTCGATAAAGTATGCACAAATTACAAAGTGGAGACAATTTTCTTGCTCTTCTCACTCTCCCCCACACTCCCGCCTTCTCATTTTCCCTTTTCATCTCTTCATAGCTTGCATCCTCCGTGATAAGTGCGTGTCTGTGCGCCTGACAGTCAGCGAGCATATGGAGGGTGCGTGTGGTCCTGCCAAGCAATGGAGAAATCACAGACAGGACGGCAGCACTGTAGCGCATTAGAGTAATCAGAGGGAAATTATCGCCCTTAAGTAGCTTTTGGACATCTGCAAGGGGTGCACGCATATTGTAGATACAGCACACACACACACAAACACACACAGAGGAATCAGCATGCTCAGATACCTGACAGCGAACAGATGGACTCGGCAAAACCTGCTTCAGACATCCTTCGCTACTTTAAAAGAGCAATCATAGAAAAGTAAAAGCTGGCACTCCCCCAGGCTAGTCTTTCTAATAAGCACATGAGTAAAGCCGCTTATAAATGCTGAAAGAAAGCACGAAGTCAGACGTTTATGAGCTTGCTTAGAGGTATAGTCAGTCGCAGTCTCCCAACTCACCTTCCTTTGCATGCAGGTGAGAGAGAGGCACATTAAATTTGATAGGTGTGTGTTTACCTCGTGAGACGTACAGCAATTTTATTCAGGCCAGCTGTTGCCTTGTGCTTAATCCACACAACATGTGGCAGAATCTGTTTGGTGGGAAGTTGTTGCTCATATTTTTGAGGATCATACACTTTGATTGTAATTCATGAAACTTTGCTGGTTATTCCCTGTTTGTCAGAAATTATAAATTATGTGAACACAGTAGTTATTGGATGGTACTTGGACTCTTCTGGTATCTCTCTTTATATCTAAAGTTACTGCCCATTCTACATAGGATCTTGTCTTCTAAGTGCAGGCCTTGGGAACTGAGTAATAAAGCAATAAAGTACTTAAGTTATTTAAAAAATAAAATCATAAAACCATAAAGTAGTAAAGTCAGGATGCAACTCTGCAGGCACACTGTGTCTGGCACGCTTAAAGTTAATTTGACAGAACATAGAGTAAAACATTATAAAAAAGTTCATTTTCACAGTCATTAACTAATTATGACCAAATCCCTGTGAAACTAATAACGTCCCCATCAGCCTCAGCTGTACTATGTGTTTATTGATAATTCATAAATTCTAGCATGCTAACACACAAAACTAAAATGGTGAGCATGGCAAGCATTTTTCCCGCTAAACATCTGCATTGTGACTGCGAGCATGTTAGCATGCTGACATTAGCAGGTCAAAGCGCCGTTGGGCCTAAGTGCAACTTCAATAGTCTCTAGCATGGCTGTAGACTCTTACTCATGATCAATGAATCATTAATCATTTAGTCTAAAGAAATTGCAGAATATGGTGAAATATACCCAAGTTGACATCTTTAACAGTCAAAAATCCATAGAAGCAAATCCTTACATGCTGAAACTAGCAAATGTTTGACATTTTCACCGATAAATGACTTAAATTATTCATAATGAAAATGCTTGTCTGCTGATTGACATTTTCTTCTATTGATAGTGTTCCAACACTACTACTTCAGCACAACTACTCAGATCCCAGTATAAACTATGAAATGTTCTACTATGATCATTTGTTAAGCTTTTCTGGTGAAAAGGAGAATATTAACATGGGTATTCATGTAACAATTACTACGTGTAACTTCTGTGACTCAACCAATTAGTAAAACTTAATTTACTGTTGAACATTACATCTAAGCCTTATTTATACTGTACACCCGCTGTGCCACATTGCAATACAAAGTACTTCACACACAGATTCAACACAATGCAAAGCGTTTAACTTGCAAGAGATACAACACAAAGAAAAGATAAGAACACATCAGTCATGTCAGAGTAAATGCTACTGCTGTTATATTGCAGTGCATCTTTGTTGCACGTTGAAAATCTCTCTCTAGAGGTATTGGCTGTGCTAGAGTTTCGTTTTTTGTGGGTATTCACCTCATTCATGGTCTCCTTTTTAGACGATGTGGTCGACGTGTCTCGCACTACAAGGGACTCTCGGAAATATGCGGCTGTCAGGTCTGTTTTGTGCAGACGTTTCGAAGAAAAGGGGAAGAAAATCTGGGGGGTTGATTGAGTATACGTGTGTGTGTGTGTGTGTGTGCACAATCAAACCATCAGAAAGTGTCAGGTTGTGTCTGTCGGAGTGTGATGGCGCCCTCCTCTGCCGATCCCCTCTCCCCTGGTTCTCATTTCACAGGTGGACGAGCACATTAGTTCCAGACCTAATCCTAATCACCATGGATCCCAGCTCACATGTAAGGAGCACACCCACATACGTAAACATAGCTGAACACAAATACACACATACACGAGGGCCACGTCAACTGGGACTGGTGGAAGGTCAATGAAAAAGAATAACGCTCGGGCACAGAACAGCTGCGGCATCTGCGCTCGCTCACTGTTGGCATCAAGAGAGAAGAGCAGCCACGCGCGCACACGTCGATCAATCAGATGTTTTTCAGCCCGAGAAGCTGGATTGAACATGTCTCAAATTGTCGCACACTGTATCTCAGGCTGCTTCTGTACTTCGCAAGCTCTTGCACTGTTGAACACTGTTCTCCACCCACTTAGAGATCATTGCATGTCACTGGCTGCCGGTGGTACAGGGCACCAGCCCGAGGTGAAATGTTCCGTTTTGACATTCATGCGGATCGTCATCTCTGAAAGGCGGCTCAGTAGTGCTGCTGCTCTCAAGGATGCTGCATTGTTTGGAGGAAATGTCAGCAGGAGCAGGGGACGGAAAGGGAGGAGAGTGACAGGGCATGAACTGCGATTTCGTTGCCAGATTTTGTCACCTCTGCAATGCACATGAGCATGAGCCAGTGTGTGCGTGGCCTATACGTTCCCGTACGTGCTATTTCTGCATGTTTCAGTCGCTCCATTTGTATTCATGTGGAAACTAAAAGCATAAGCACCCACTCTACCTAGGGGCTACTGTCCCATTTTCAGTGCTGATGTGCGTTTAACCTCACAATGATATTATAAACACTCCCGTAGTAATGAAAAAAATCCATCCAACTCTTCTGGCTCGCTCTGTCATGGGAGCAATTTGCAACTTTCTCATCTCAAGGCTATTTGTCTGCATCCACACCACTGGGGTTTTCGTGTGTGTGTGTGTGTGTGCGTGCGCGCACGGGCTGCATGCAAGACTTCATCCTAATTTGCGGCATTTACAAAAACAGAGCGTGGCACAGAGAAAACACTGCTGCCCATGACTGGCCCACCTACCACATGCACCATGCCAACAGACAATCTTCTCTGGTACTTCATTAATAAAAGAATAGAGGGAGTACTGAGGCAGGTCCAATTAAAAAGCTTTTATGGCTAGTTCATTTTATTCACCACAGGTTGTTTTTGCTCTACAGGGTAGAAAAAAATCAAAGCCAAGCTGTGTATCTGTATAAAAGATGTATGCATCTGCCAGTCACAGCCGAGCAATTCCTCTGTTCTATCGCTTTTGTTTCTGATGCCACTGCAGCGCAATTTGAGCTTTGCAGCAGCAATGTTTGAACAGCTCACTTACAAAGAAAGTTCTAGCTCACACTGTTTAAAATTCAACTTGAGCCCACTATTTCCTGTGTGTCTGGCTTGTGAGGGAACTGCCTACGATATATAACATTCCGCCAGACGTCACAAAAGTAATTCAGTCATTCATTATGGCCATTTAGTGTCGAGCATTAGCGCGACAGCTGACAATGACTTACTTAAAAACCCCGCCAGAGATTTCCTCTATGTGGCAGCACCCTGTTGAGGATTTTAGCCTTGTCTGGACAGAGCCACTCAGCCATTTCAAGTCAGTGAGACCAGCTCCACCCTGCAAACAATTCTATGTTCTGTAGCTCAGCACTCTTTGTTTCTTTCTTTCCTGAGGTCAGATTCGGAAAAACACTTCTATGAGCCATTCTAGAGGCACCAACAACATATTTTGTTGTTAAAACAGTGTCTTTCAGCAGATTCTGTGCTGGAAGAAGCAAGCATCTCCAGCTACTTCAGCATCTAAACACAATCACAGCAAGAGTATCAATGTATCGGAAGCAATGCACATGTAAACCAAAATGTAACTCTCTGGTGTTTTACTTGGCCCCCAAATTCTCTTGACTGACGTCTGTGACTTCAATAAACAACCACGATGCTGCACCAATTTCGCATTGCACTCCTATAACATCACCGCACTCACCATGCACAGTCAAAATCTATGAAGCAGAACCAAAGGTATAATCTTTTATATCATTCTCATTCTTCTTCCCTGGTGCCTACATCACCTACAATACAACTCAGCCAGCAACAGTCTGGTCAGGGATTTGGGAGTGTTATGCTAGCAGTGGTTCATTTGAGACGTGGGAAACAGAGGTCTGGTAAACTCGCTTCTTTCTGATTCCCCAGGTATTTTTCATTTTCAAACTAGTAGTCTTCAACCCCAGCTGACGCTGACTCAAGTGACATTGCTTTAGGCAATTTATCATTTGTATTTTGTTTTGCCAGTGGAAATGCTCGAAAGGTATCTCGTTGTTATTTATAACTGTGTTTTTATGACAATAAAGTAAATATTGTATCAGATTTGGCTCCCTATCTTAATATAATACTCCCAATAATCTAAGAAAATGGGGGCAAAGCAGCAGTCTGAGTGAAATCAAGTTATGTTACGTTCATTTTAGTACACATTACCCTCTTTGTCTTTCTATGGACAGATGTTGCGTGCCGCAGTGGAGAGAAACACAAAAAGGGAAATTTGTCCTGAAGAAATCTGTAAGTTTGGAAGATACCCACTTGATTTTAATCAGACTGCTTGAGCCTGGTATTAAAACTATTAATACAGATATAAGTTTTGGTGTTGCATGTTTGAACTAATTTTGTCAGTCATTGACTAGAATTTGGTCAATAATTTGGACACCTAAAGTTTTTTCCCCAGTTATAGTATATTGAGGTTAATGTGACTTTCTGTCTGTAGGCTTCTGGATAACAGCAAGGCCATAGTGTATCCACCTCTCCTGGGCTGCACTGCTACACTGTCGGAACCAGAGGACGAATAGGAATTAGGTAGCGGGAGTTAAATGTCCTTCTTCGATCTGATAAAATGTCAGCCAGTACATCTTTGAGAATATCAATACACGTGGGTCCTATTTTGACACTCTGTGAAAAGAAGTTCCAGTGAAGAGGAGCAGATAATTGGTAGAAAATGCTATCCTATTAAGGATGAGCAGATGAGTTGGAGCAGGATCCCAGAATGAACTAGGCATTAATCAATCAATGAATCATTTGATCACTGATTTATCCATATTTTCATTGCTGATTACAGCTGTGGCATTATGAAAGCACTGTTTTGGTTTGTGGTTGAGAATCCTGTGTTATTTGCAATGCAAGTCATCCCTCTCAGCACTCGGATTTAGTTTTAATAGTGTTGATAAGTAGAAGCCACCTGATCTTGGCAGTCTGTTTTGTTTTGATCATCAGGTAGCAGGGAAATTTAGATTAATTAGCTACAAATGGCAAAGTCGATTGAATGAAACGCAGCAATCAGATTTGTGGCTGGTATTTAAAGTGAGAAGATGTGACGGAATATGTTTGGGCTTCTTTTAGGCACAAACTGTTTGTTTCACCTCATCCTTTAATGATCATTAATCCATCAGCGCATTGCGCTTTCTTCATGGCCGGTGACCCACTGTGTGTCAATATTGTTTTGGTCTGGACTAATGCAGGTCTGTTGGCCAAATGGCTGATGTCGCAGTTGTGTTACCAATTTATTAGGTACACCTGCATTTAGTGCAACAGCCCTGCAATAACTCCTACGCTTCTGAAGGGGTGTGTGTCTTTACTCTGCCTCCTTGTCCTCTCTTACCAATAATGCCACATTTATGCTCTTAACGAAACTTTGGTCATGTGATCCGTTGCACTCTGCAACAACACGACCTTGCATAAAAAAATAACCCTCAAATTTTTAACCAATTATTTTAATGTGATGTATTTTTAGACACGTTTTTATCAATGTTACCCTTTTAACATCATATTTATATTACATTAATCCATTTCTAATGGCTACATGATCTCAAACACTCATGGATTTATGTCAATTGAACGCCTCAAAGAAACATCTCTGGGACAGTTACACACCTTGTTGCTTGGGAACACAGATGTGACGCACTTTCAGCCGCCACATCTCAAACTTTGTCGTAGCCAACGACTTTCTTAAAATAGGCTACAGTGGCCAAAACAGAAGTTAGGTTGGGAGCGACAGATTCTTTTTGTTGCTTATATTGCTTAGAATCTTTTTTTTTTTTATCAGAAAAATGCACTTTTTATACATTTTTAAAGTTACAGTTTCACTTTAAGAAGTGCTCTTGTCCTCTTCATTCTTCCCCGATAGGCCTTGTTCACGGAAGACATTTTGGCATGTGTAAATAATAAAATGAATGATGGTTGAATTCCATATTATTTATGTATGAGTGGACTTCATGTGACCTGCAAGTTGGACTGTGGCCACTAAGCCAAAATTGCCTTAAAGCCCAGCACTGTTGCTTGTTTTCTTGAGATTATTCTGCTTTTTTTTCAGCCCTTAAGTCTGTGTCATAGACATAACTGATTGCATGCACCTGTCTAAGGTCTCATCAGCAGACCAAGTCTTGTCTTTATCTACACCTTGCATTAACGTACATTTTCCCTTATCCAGATAAGAAATCCACATACAAAACGTGATGGTTAGTAGTCTATGGCTGTTTTTACGACTGTAGCTAGTGGTGGTACTGTACTGGATTCCATTACATCAAATGGATTTGTAATGTTATGTCTGCCCCTATGTGCTGTACATGATATACAGTACTACAGCATCAGTAGCATCAGGAGTCCTCCACAATGAGTGGCAGCAGATGGGTTATGTTTTTCCTCACCAAGCTTTATTCTTACCGGGCAACATCTCTGAACACGTTAGTCACCGTTTTCCCACAATCCCCACTGTGTGAAAACAAACTGCGATCTTTGCACCCATATTATTTGCGTGTTTGTTTTCAAGTTTGTGCATGAAGAAGTAGCCTCAGTACCCCGCATTTGGACCACAATGGTTTGTTCGATACCGAGAAATTCTTGAAATTGCTTCTCTTTGTGTCTATCAGGCCTCATAGCTGTGGACTCTCTAAATCGCATACATTCCAACCCACGGCTATACGAGGATCGATGCCCAGCCCAAGTCCGGTAATCGACTAGGTCTCTCTCTTTCTGTCTCTGTCTGAAGGCTTACAGTAAGGATGGCCTGTCTGCCTCTCCCCGGGCACTCTCAGCTCGCTGTTCAGACATTTGAGACATAATGCCACTATTGCTGGACTTTATCCAGCCTGATAAGCAGAACTGCAGCTGAGGAGAGCAGACATCTGGTTGCCAGCCACTCATTTCGCTGTGAACAGGATTAGGTCCACTGCCTGGAAATGAAATAGTTTTATTCCGTCCAACAAACTACAGATGAGGAATAGGCTGTGAAAGATGCTTGTCATTATCCATCTTAAAAGCTCGCACAGGCTTTGTGAAGATTTTTGCCATTCTTTGTTGGCTAGCGTTCAATACAGCACCTCAAACCACAGCTTGGCTCCATCATTTGCCTCAGTGAGACACTAGAAGCCCCCAATCCCTTCATCTACAACTCTGCATCTAAGATACTCTCCAAGGACTTAATTTTTGTCAGCCTTCCTTTTTGATTCTACTTTGGACATTTCAAAAGAACATCTTTAAAGAACTTGGAAAAATGTAGAAAAATTCCCACAATGCTGATATAAGATGGGTTTTTGAGTTTAATGTGTCGAAGCGCAGCTGAAGTCACATCCTTAGCTGGAAGAAGCTCTGAATTCAAACAACCCCCCCCCCCCGCCAACACAGAGAGCATACTGGATTTTTCTAGCTTCACAGAATGAAAAGGAATTATTATGCTTTTTAATGCAGTGTAATGGCATTTGTACCGTTGGTACTAGGGGTGTAAAGGTCCGATACGTATTGGAAAACTGAACAAGAGTCAGAGATTCGGCTACATTGTTACAGGACCACAGATCTGACCAAATTCTAATTTACACTAATTTAAGAAGGTGACGTGTTCCCTGACAGTGAAGTTACTGAGCAGTAAACACAAGGTGAGTTATGCTAGCATTAGCAGCTAATGCTACTGGCCAACTGGCCCCTAGCTTCTCCCAGTTGAAGGCATAACCTTTATTTTACAATAAGGACATGCACCCAAACGGTGTCATTGAAAGTACCAAATTCTGAAGGATGAGCCTTACCACTATTGTTTCTGTGGCAGAAGACTTTCTGAGACATTTCTGATTCAGCATTTGAAATATAAATTGAGGGAATTGATTTATGCAAGTTTATTATTAAAAAGAAAAAAATCCTAATTGTTTGAATCAAATTGTATCGACTCACATATTGTTACATATTTATCTGCATCGTTGTGGACTATGCATACACAGGTGTCTCAAATGATTTAAGAAGGAGTAATACACACCCGCTGATAGGCAAATGTTATATAGTCAGAAGAGCTGAGAACTGAAAAGTACTGTACCCCAGGGTATGGCTGTTCACAACATGGTAATCAAGCTGCATTAATTGTATCACTCACATGAACAACTGATAAAGCGACACAACACTAAAACTCTTTATTGCATTGCAAATTTAGAAAATTGTGTCACAGCTGTGGCAAAAACAAAATGATGGCTGAGGAGTGAATGGCGGCAGCTGGCTGACGGAAAGCCAAACAGACATGCAGACATACAACGGATTGTTATTTCTAGGTTACATTACATTTCAATTTATTCTCATTGCACTGGAAGGTTGGGCTGACACAGTGTCTGCTGCCTGCTGGTCATTTTCCCTCTCTCAATTTTGTTGTTGGGGACTCTTGGCTGACTAAGTGCTCCAAATGGATTCCGCCTCCTGCCAGGGTCCCTCTTTCTTTCTCTGTCTCTCTGTGGCTTGCTCCCTTCAGCCAACACTCACTCTCACGGCTTTTTACGCGTTATGAAGTAAAATCGGCGAGTAGACAATAGATGCTGGGGGATGAGTGCCAGATAAAGCAGGATCACTGAGAGCAGAGTTAATGGCTACAAAACAACTCAAAAATATGACCCCTAAGTTCACCAACTGGGTTGGTGAAAGAGAGGAAGGATTCTCAGGATCTGGCAGGATGGTGATATATGTTTGCGAGGACTTGATAAGGAGATTAAGTGCCAATCATAACATGTATTTTCTACTCCATAAACTTGAGGCCATTCTGCGGTCACCACACATCTGTGCGTGTTTATGCGTCCTGGAATCACTTCACTCTCTTATATGGAGGAAGGAAAGGAGGGGAGATGATGGAGGCGGCGGCGAGCGGGAGAAAAGAAGAGAGACCATCGAAAAGTTAAACTGCATGCTGAAATTTTTACTTCCTGTCTGTGTTCCTCTGTGATGGGCTGGCAGCTGCTGCCAACACAAGCTTCCAGTTCAGCAAACATCTGGGCGTCCCAGACCTCCCTTGCCTGCTAAATTTGTGCAAAAAGGGAGAAGCAGAGCCGGACAAGCTGCATAATAATGCTGGTCTAAAGGTGAAGGGTAAAAATATGACAACTATTTAGGTGGGAATAAGTGAAAAGGAGCAGCATCAGGCATATCTTTTAATATGATCGACAGAGGAATTAAGGAAATATGTAAAAATGTACCACATCTGATTTCTCTTAACATTCTTTAGGCAGCTACTTTACATTACTTATACAATTCGTATTGATCAGGCTTTTATTTTCTGTGTTTTGCTCTTATCTCCTCCACAGCGTTTGGACAAACGCCTAAATCATCCAGCGCATGTTCCAGGTGGTCCACATATCTGCATGACGCTAACGTCCACACTTGATTGGATTTTGTTATCGCTGTAATTGTTTTAATCAGCCAATCACAATTAGCCTCTAGGAAAAACAGACAGAGCGAGGCAGAGGAAGATTGAGGGCGAGAGACATTGGCAGGGGCCCGGGGCGGGGTGAGGGCATCAGTCCATTTTCTGATGGCGTATATTTTTGCAGTGCTTTATTTTCGCACTGATAAATTGCAGAAAGTGTGCCCAACTTTTAGCCGAGGTCAGTTTGTAGTGAGGCACGGAAGGTTTTCTTTTTGTCACAGCAACAGTGCATTATCAGCAAAGCCGTCAGTCAAGCATCTGGCTGATCGCATTTTCTCTCTCAACAAAAGTGCCCACTGAGTGCAGTCCTACAAAATATGGAAGAGACAATTGATTAACTGGTCTTAAACTTCTGTTTTTACATGTGAGGAGAAAGACGCTGTCTTTCTTCTGCTTCTTCTTCTTCTTCTTCTTCTTGGTGGTGGTGTTGCTTGAGTCAGTTTCTTGCCCTTTTGCAATGTAAAACATCTTGTTTATATGTACAGAGGGAGGAATTACCAGGTTTAATAGTTTTAAACTGTGAAAACACAAGAACAGCTTTTTAGCTCTGAGTTAGCTTGGCATTTGTGTCTCGTATAATATGTTGCTTTTAGCTTCTTTAGTCAGCTTCTCATAAGACTTACTTTTAATTCTTCTTTTTTGTTTGAAGCTTAAATATCCTGCTGGCAGAAATACTTCGTCTGAGGCTATAATCCATCACTGTAGACTCTGCAGTGTTTTATGCAACTTTTTTTTGTTTTTTTATGTGATACTCCATTGATCCCCATAGGAGAAATGCATGTATTTCAGTCTTCTGTTTTCCAAGAAGGATTAAATTAACTTAGCGAAACAGTATTTTGCTTTGCAAGCATTACTCATTAATTCTGATTATTCTATCTCACATTACACTGCATGGTGGGAGAGCAAATATGGCATGAGTGCACAAACATCCAAAAATCACTTACAGCAAATTCACAACAATTGAATAATTCTGTCATGTTTTTATTTCAACCTTACACTACTTCTTCTTTTGGCCATATCTCCATTTACTTCATGTATATGCCATTATATTTCATAAATGAGTACACTGACACTGATTTGGTTAGCGTTTTTGCTAATCCAGTGATAAAGTTTTACAGCATGATATTTCATTTCAGTTGTACATTAGGTTATTGCTTGCTTGCTGTGGATGCCAACATCAGAGGTCTGCATCTTTGCTTTACTGAATATCAGACCATGGCTGAAACTGAACTGAAAATAGTTGAGAATGAGCCATCAGTCAGTTCCTGAAACATACACTCAATTTCACCTGTATTTTTATCAGACATGTTTCACTTTGCTTTAGCTACTAACGTTTGGTGCATGGCAGTGGGTTTGATTTTTGATTGTTTGTTTCAGCTTCGCATCTTGCCAAGTTGAATAAAGTGCTCAGTGAACTTAAGTGTTTATAGTTTACTGTCTTATATACTAGGCTTTAATCATAGAATGCAACCAAATTTAAAATGTGACAAAACACCTCCAGGCCTGTTGGAATTAAGAACAACAAAAGTCCCCAAATTTCCATTTCCAAAAATATATATATAATTATACAAGCTGTAAATGCCATGAGTAGCATCCAATAAGGAAGTACGGTGAAAATCAGTGACTCAAAACCAGTCACGTGGCATTAGCAGGTGAAGTTGGACAGCAGCGAATGTGACGAGGTCTGCTGGCAAGCCTGTACACACTATGGCAAATGCAATCACAGAGCCTCTTTTCCTCCTTTGAGAAAATGCCAGTTTCAATTTCAGTCGAAGTATATTGCTATAGCGTTATCCTCAAGTCTTGACAATGAAGTCCACAAGAATTACATTTTTAAAGATCCCTTACTGACGCTGTTTTAAAAGATATTTAAATGCTCCTTTGTGTAATAAGATGTTTTGAAAGCAGTTTCTACAACAATATCCATAAACTACTTAAATATTTTCAAAATAACATTCTTCTCCCTGTTTGAAAAATCCAAATTATATCAATAAGCCTATACAGTTATTGTTGATTTCTACTGTGCACTGGAGGCTTCACATTTTGCGCATTCACTTGCGCCGCTGTGCACTTAATATATTTCTGTTTCTTTTGTTTTTGGAATCCATTTCTCTTGAGGAGTCATTGTTGAATACAGAAAAGTCGAAAACTCTAAACGCCCACCTTGGGACTTAAATTGTAACTTTGGACTTTGTGTCCTGATCAAGGAATTGTTTTATTCACATTTTCTGATGCCAAATGTAACACTAATGCTGCTCCGCATGAGAACAAATCATTATTTGCAGTTATGTGTATATATATGAGTGAATACACCATTTTTCAGCTGACATGATGTGAACTGCCTAACTCATGTCGAGGGTAAAAACTGAGCGCTTCTCGAACATTATTAAGCAAATGAACATAGCTGGTGATATTAACTGAGAAACAAAGAAGTCTCCTCCTTGGCAGCTTGTGTGTCCAGTAACACAGTACTAGGTATTTAAATATAATTGTCGGATTTACCATCATAAAGAAGTCAAAGGTCTCGTCAGTAATGACCTGTGGCACAAAGATAAAAGTTCTCTAAGAAGTCTTCCGTCGCTCCTTGCTGTGATAGTAGCAGAATATTCAAGGACTAAAAGCATTAACTCCTCCAGTGGCCCCATGCCAATTACATTAAGCTCTAAAGGACTATTTGCTCGCTTACTGCATTGCAGACAATGCTTGGCATCTATCTCTCTGTCTGCCATAATTGTCTTTATTGAATTTTATGAGCCTTCTCTCCTTATACTTTTAAACTTTGTGTTTTCCCCATCTTACACAATCTGCTATTGCGTGTGCATTTGGCTGAGCTAAAAAAAAAAATCTCACACCATCTCCAAGAAAAACAAAAAAGCACAGAAGATGTTCAAGGAGTTATCAATAGTAGAGATAATGTTTGGAAGGATTTGGGGTGGGTGGGAGGGAGGGAAGGTGCTTGCGAAGACGAATGTTCTTGTTTGTCCGTTGTCCTCAGATTCAGGTCTATATCATAGCTCCGGGTCAAATAGTCTGCTTTATCATTTCAGAGGGAAACAGACTTTTCCTCATCTGTCTCCAGCCTCCACTCCTCCCTGTCTCAGCGCACAGAGATGTGCGCAATTATGCAGCCCTCAAACCTTCCTCTGAGAGTCGGATCAATGAGGACGCCGAGATCACAAGAGGGGTTGGGGGTGTCGGTCGGCTCAGATATGGATCAACTTTTACTTGGCATGTACCAAATAAATGCCGGGGGATGAGGGGGGGTACAGGGATGGAGAAACCCCGCAATAATTCAATCTGAGCGCAGCATGCATACTGCAATCAGGAACGAGTGTGCGAGGTAGGGGGACAAGGTGGTGAAAGAGAAATCGATCGACATAGTTGATCTGAGAGGAAAGATTTCTGTTCTCTTTCATTGCTCTCACTTGTTACACAAAGACATGAACGGACAAACACTCGCACGCTCCAACACAAAAACCAGCATGTAAACAGAACTGTGTCAAATCTCTATGTGTGGGTCGTGTTTCTGCACGGCGTGTGTGTCTACGTGTGGTACAGCGTCGACATGAGTGTAGATTGGACGGTGTGTGGGTGGTACACAGTCAACATGAGTCCAGATAGGAAGGGAGGAGAAAGCCATTAGAGATAGGAGCCTCGGTCTGAGGCTGCATCTAATGCAAGGCTACTCAGCCAGTCAGCCAAAGCCTGCTTATCGTGCCACGGCTGCACAAAAGGCAACAAGCACACACTCGCACACAAACGCACACAACATTTCCCCCAGGCTGTCCACTAAGTCTCGTTGTCAACAAATACATAAAAGGCAGGAAGGTATTCCTTAAATTAGACACACACTGAAACACACAAGTTTGGACTGAAGTAATTGTAGATCTCAATCCATTTTTATTTTTTATTTTCTTTTAATTGTTATAGTCATCACATTAAAGTCTTCGAAGCTGAAATGGTGAACATATTATTTTACTGTGCAACAAAATAACTCTAAGTCCACCATCTTTTTCCGAGCTGTCAACTGCAGCTTCATCAGTAAAAGGAATTTTCATTCAAGTTTTTCATTTACCCCTATTGCGTATGAGCAACATCACGATACTATGCAATAATACTATATACTGACGTCCATTGGGCTATAGTTATGATGGATGGATCATGTTGTGTTTTACACAAATCTCATGCTCAAATTAGTGATCCCTTTAAACTGTAATTAGTACATTTAGTTATAACCCTCTTCATTATATCAAACCCTATATCGGATACTATATATGCCCTGGATTGTTTCACAATAGCAATTCAATGTATTTGCATTCTGTCATTGCTTTCTATATTGTAGTTTTCATTATCAAAGTTTGTCTTTTGCATGTAGGATTCTATTTGCATGCACAAAAACCCATGCTTTTCTTTGGGTGATGCTGAGGGGAACTGCAGAGTCACTTCATCGCTAAAAGAGACCAAAACTCCAGCAACGCTTGTAGCCCATTGCCCATGACGCAACTCAACCACCAACTGTGCGGTTGGAAATTCGGGTGTGTTATTCTAGCATCAGCTAATGTAGCCTCTAGCCTCTAGCCTCGAGCAGAGATGAGGCGCGGGCTACAGAGTTCTGGTAAGCGCACTTCTTTCTAACGCCACACTCCTAGATTTTGTTTTCATTTTCAAATTTAGTAGCCTTCAGCCCCAACTGACATCACTTGAGGCAAGTTATCGGACTTTGCACAGCTCCCTCAGGAGTCATAAAACTACTATTATGTGACTAGAATGATAGTGGTTTCAGCCATATTGTCACATCCCCCTTTTTGTTTTTTTTACATGTAGTTTGGCTTGTGCCATGCATGACAGCCTCCCTCCTGCTGACAGGTTGATCTGTGCTGGCGGTTATTGATGTGGCCCAAAACCCATCCATAAGCCGCTCTCTGAGATAGTGTCGCCTGGGACGGAGGGGTTGAGGGTGGAGTGGTGGTTGGGGGAGATAAGCCAACGTTGCTCACGGCTGCTTTATTTATGATGAAGTGGTCCAGGCAATTACATTAGACACAAGAGCCCTCGCCTCTCTCACTCGCTCTCTCTCGCTCTCTGTGTGACTCTTTGTCACACTTGCGATGCCTCATGCGTCACTCCTAGCGAAATGCAAGGAGGCACCTCTTAAGCCTTATCGGACCAGCAGTCAAGGACGGGAACGTTTGTGCCGCCCACCTTTTATAATACCCTGCACGGTTCGCCGAACGAGGGAGGAAGATTTATGACGTGACACCCCCAGCACCTGCACACTACGTCCCTCTGTTGAGAGTATCTGTTCAGTCTTTATTGGAGGCTGTGATTTAGGAGGAGTAATTGAGTGGAAATGGACTAATGCAGGTGAGAAGCTTTATGGTCCAAGTGGCGGCTCAATGCACAGGACTCTTGCTTGATGGAGAAGAGGAGGAGATGGTTCAGCACAAAAAAAAAAAATTAAGACTAAATAAGTAATTAAATGGCATTTTGAGTCTTACAGTCTCTTCTTTCTTTTCTGCAAACAAGATAAATTGCAGTGAAACAAGTAAAATAATTTCAACCCACTGGCACATTTCATCATTTTCTTTTTTCTTTTTTTTTTTTTCCAGAGAGAGAGGGTGGAAAAAAACTGATTTGATGCTTCAATACTACATTTAATTACGTGTTAAGATTGAGATATGCAATACGATCTCTCAAGAACGCAATCCCCCTGCAGGAGTGTGTCTGACGTGATGTTATTTTTTATTTCTTTACCCCCCTCATTTTCGCAGCGAGATTAAACGGGGACTGCAACTCTTAAAATCCTTTCTTACATGCTTGCATTAATTATAACAAAGCACATTTCATTGGATTATTATCAGGTGTCAACAGTATCAACCTTTTTCTGTTTTCCTTTCACATCTGGGTTCAAAACCTCTCCCAGCTCATTAATCAGCGACAAATAAATATATAATTTATTTCGAAAACCCACATCCTCATTATGTGGTGCATGCAGAGGCACAGCAGCGCAGAAGACAAGCAGGCCAAATGGACAGTATGGCTTAACGCTGTCATGTCATAGGGTCGGTATGTTGGTTTAGTTGTTTAGCGATGGAACGACTCCGGAGGTTATGTGGGCAGGCAGAAAGGCGTAGAGGGGAGGGAATGAGATGCAGAGGAGCGTTGCTGCCCACAGGAAACAGGCTTTGACATATGTGGGAGCACACAGCTCCTCCGGGGTGCGGTGGAGGGAGAGGAGTGGAGCTGAGAGACTCCTCGGAGCTGTGGGGAACAGGGTGTGATCATTCTGTCATAGAGTATTACTGTCATAATGCAAACACACACACACACAGCGAATGTGTACAAACACATGTTGAAGTGCTGATGTATGATAAACTGTGGCAGCCCTCGTGCACGCAGACACACACCTCCGCGCACACCTGTGCACCGGTGACGGCAGCCGCCTTAGGTGGAGCCCTGTGGGGGCTGCCATTCTCCGCACCAGCACCTGTCACCTGGATCATGCACGAGGAACGAAACGAGCACGTCAACCTCTGCTCTCCTCCACACTGTTCTCTCCCTCTCTCCCTGCCCCCCCCCCCACTCCTCCTCCCGCTCTCCTCATTCCCAGGCGTGTCGAGGCAGCCAGCTATGATAATTCAGCACCTAGAGACATGCTCGCTTTGCGCGTAGAGTCGCCAATTGCTACAGTCTCCCAGCTTGTCTCCCAGAAGCTTTGCCCCGGCTGTGAACGTGAGAAAAAGAAATACCTCAATTAGGTTTTTGGTTTTTTGTAACGACTTGACACGAAAGGCTGAGACTGACCATGCAGAGTCGCACATTTGGAGAATGAGGAGTAGCCTGAAAAGTGAAAGAACTTGTAATATTCTGAAAGATGTTTGGCAAACGTAATGCGTCAGTTATTTAACACATGGATAAAGTCATAATACTTTATTTAATCTGCTTTTTTTTAACATATATTTCGATCATTACAGTTGCTGGCTGTAAAACCAAAACAATGTACAGAGAAGAACCACAGTCAGGTTGTAATTCTCTGTGGGTTTGTCCTTTTGTTCGTAACATTGCTCTTATTGCAAAACCTTTCGCATCTTCTGTATTTCTGTATTAACCTTTGGAGGTTTTGTTGTGGATTTATGGTTACATTTTGCCATCACAGTTTTTAATCAACAGCTCGCTTAGGTGCAGTGAAGCTGTGCGGTTCACACACCCTCAAACTCAGAACAAACTCCAGGTGAGTCCTGAGTGTGGGCTTACCCGTGGCTAGCTAGTCAGCTAAGAAGACACGACACGTAAATAACTTTTGGAGTTACTAGAAGTTTAATTTGCCCTCTCTTGACAGAGGCTCGCTACCTTCCCCCACTTCCAACCCCTGCATCTAACATGTCAATTTCAAATTGCGATCCCTCAAATGACTCATGACTAAAAAAGGCACCACATTACTGTAACACACTAGTAATGCATCACCGCTATAAAAGTGAACAAACAAGTGTGTGAATGTGTGTGTGTGTGTGTGTGGTCAGAAGTGACTACTCAACACTGACTGACTGGAGAAAGGGATTAACAACACATATTAGTTATGTGTGTGTAGAAGCCAGAAAGTGCTTTCAGAAGCACAGATGGGTGCATTAGCACACAGTGGGAGCTTATGGTTACTCTTTTTCGCAGCCGAAAATCTTCGCGGGGGGTTCAGATATAATTATTTCAGATGCAGATTTGTTTGGAGTCCTCAGAGGGAAGATATTGTGTGCTGTAACTCTGGGAGTAAATGGCTGCTGACAGATTTGCGGAGCATTTCCCTTTCCTTTTAAAAGGAATCTAAGGAAGTATGGCTGCAGTGAGAGGCCCTGCTGTCCATTTTCAAAGGTCACGAGTGGAAGAGAGAAATCTTTGACTCCACTGTGGCATCTGCTCTTTCATTTTTGTCACTCTTGCTCTCTTTCGATGTGCCCATGCCCTCTCGTTCCCCCCTCTCTCTCTCTCTATGCGGCCCTCCATCTATACGTTTCCTGTCCAGAGGAACATCCCAAGCTGTGATCTCTAAATTTCAGTGATCAATCCCTGCATAGACTTGTCTGTCTTCCACTCCCCCTGCATCTTCTGTGCAGTCGCCTCCGCGCCTGTTTATCTCCTTGCATCATCCCTCATCATTCTCTTCCTGCTGCCAGTACCTCCCCTTTACCATCATCTTCGCTTCCACACAAACGCCTCCCCCACTGCGTCTCCTTCCGCTCCCTGTTTCGCGTCTGGTCGACTCCTCCTCCTCTCTTTTCTGCATCCGTTTCCCCCGTCTTTGCACATCTGTCTTCGCTGTTTCTCTCTTTCAGTACAACTCAGCATCAATTCCACAAACTTAATTGCCATGAATGTCGTAGAAATATGTCCTAATGATTTGCCAAAATGCCAACGCCTCTAAGAAAGATGCTCCAAAAGGATACAGTCTTCTACAAAGAGGGGGGGGGGGGGGACTAACCACATTAGTAAATAAATCTGTCTTCCCCCTCTGTCTCTATCCGTCTGCAGTTGGTTTTATGTGGCCAGCGATGGCAGGGGTTCAAACTGTGATGGAGTGCCAAGATGAAGGCTCCATCATCATTATTATTATTCATGATTTAGGCGCATAAAACAAGTCCTTCGTGAAGTAAACAGGACATGCCCGCGGTAAAGAGAAGCCTTGGCCCGTCTGCTATAAATTGGCTTTGCAAAAGGACACTTTGATATTCCAGGCTTTATTAGGATGCCCTTTCTTTTGGCATTGTAAGAGAAAGTAAACTGCCATTCGGAATTAGATTTAAAGCCCTTGGGTGGTGGAGAAAGTTGTGGAAAGATGAGAGATTATAGGAGACAGATAGGTCAGGGTGAAAGATGTCAATAAACCAGCATGTAAATAGTTAACAGAAAGTCTCTTGCTTGTCAACAACTAAGCAGAAAGGCTGGGGCATATTGACTTTGACCATATTTGATCAAAAATAGATAGACTTATTCAATGAACAAGTAAATAAAAGTTATGAAAACACGTCCGTTGACGAGTACATGCTCCCCCCCCCCATTTTTGACTTGCTGTTTCATCATTCCAATCTCCTGCATAGTCAGAGGCAGAGAGCGACAACAAGATGAGAGCAAATGGAAAATGAATAAGCAACATCTCATATTTATTTTGGTAGGAAACACAGCTGAGGAGATAGACAAAAGGGACAAAGGGATGTAGAAATGAAATGCAACTGCTTCACATATTGATAAAAAAGCCCAGACACTACCAGTCAGACATATTGAGCTGCTCATTAGTTGAACTGTATCCAGCAGCTACTAGTGATTTTCTTGACACTTGCCCACTCAAATGTGTTCTGAGAACAACACCAGCGCAAGTGGATGAATGATTAAAACAGATGATGGTTAACCAAAAAGAGCGGGATGATTTTGCAATAGAGATAATGAGCTGCTGAATAATAGAAGGACTGTACTTTTCATTTTGTTCAGGTCACCATGGCCTTTAAGGTGTATTCCCCGCTGGGTTGGAACATTTAGAAAACAAAGGTGCGACGGCGAAAAAGGATATTGACAATGTGTCTGGGAAGAGACGCGGATACACTGTGAAATCTCTGCTCAATCCTCTTGTCTCTAGGTATCAATAGCAAAAAGTCCTCGGGGATCCCCACTTAGATCAAACTCTGCTTTCGAGCTTAGTATACTGCAAGCCTTGTAACAATTTGTAGCACAACTGTATGAATGAGCTAAGGCTTACATGGACTCAATGAGGGCAGAATAAAACAGTAAATAAATACCAGTTTAACATAGTTTCCTGTGTTTAATTTTCTGCATGCTTGCACTGTCAGGTTGTGTGATAGTTCCTCAGTCGTGTACTTCTTGTATGTAAAGGAAGTAAATAATGCAGAGTACAAACACATAAGGATGCACAGAACAAGCATTTTCCCTTTTCAATTATTATACAAGAAGAAGTCAGTTAATCATAAACAGAATCACTTAAAGTTGCAATAATCAGTATTATTGACATAACAATGGTTACTCGTGGTTTTCAACCCACAGAGAATTATTATTATTATTATAATGACTCTGCAGCTCCTCTCAGCTCTACAGAGCTTTATAACAGCTTTTAGATCATTGCCATTGTTTTCCAGTCTCGCAAACCGCTCTCAAAGTGTTGTTTTTGGCTGCGGCAGGAAGCTGTTTTAAGGGAAAAAGCTTTAGAAACCCACTGTGCGCTTCCTGCCCAGACTAGCTGGTGATCATAGTGGAGCATCCAGCAGCTAAAGAGCTCGATATTTCGCTCAGGAGTTGGTGGAGACCAAAAACAGAGCTAAAATGAGAATTGTTTTATGCAATTGCAATTGTTATTGCAGGCGTACCTCAAATGGCATATTTTCCATTTCTAAACCACAGGCATGGCCTACAGTAACTGCAAAATCCAAGTAAATTAGGTATTTGAACAACAAATGAAATTGAACATAGTCTAACTTTTAATAACAAAGTAATGCCTTAATACATTACAATCAAACACGTTGGCAGATCTAGAAGTTAAACAAAAGCGTAACCCATTTTATTGATAGTAACAAAAAGTGATGTAGCAACAGCAAATAACTTAACGCTTTACTTGTTTTATTTAAGATAAATAGGCTTTCCGTACTGTAGCAATAACACCGGGTTGAGTTGGGGGCTGTTTGTTCATTGTGTCTAGTCCAGCTGATGAAAACAGCAGCTCAGGTGGGACAAATGCCAACTTTACCGGCCCAGGGAATTTTAGAACATTTCTCTTCATTGGATTTACACCAAAAGACAGGAGGAACGTCATTTAGAAAGATTCCGAACTTTTGTTTAGATTTTGTTGAAATACTGCTTGTCCCTAACGTTCTCCACTATGTGACTCTGTCTACCTGAGCAGCCATTAGCTGCTTGTATTAAAGCAGGTAGTTTAGCATTGGAGTCTGGATAGCTGCCAGACAACAACTCTGACACATAGCAACTAGTAACTCAGGTAGGTTACTAGGTAATAAACCATCTCTGCTTCTCATCTATGGAGGGCAGCGGCAGAGAGTCCTCCTTTTATCTGTGTGTGCGTTGTAGGTTAATATATTCTTGATCAACGAATACACTGAAAGGGGATTAATGGATAATAAATCAATATCGTCCCTAATGTAAATCAAATGTGTAATGCACATGAACTACATCTGACACTGAGCGGCAGAGCAGTGGTGATGGCGGAGCTTGGGAGAGTGACAGACCGGCACAGGGAAAAGAGAGAGAGAGAGAGAGATAAGGTCTGTTAGGAACTTTCTGCTGCCTTACAATGGATGGAAGAATAAAAGTAGATTTAAAACCCCATGAACATTACATTTTCTCCGCTACACATATTATTCTGTATGTGAGCGTGCATTCAGCAACATGTTAGAAGAACACCACCAAAGAGACAATGAGGAAAAAAGGATAGACTCTAAAATAGATGTACTGTGCAGTGACTAAAAGCTGTGCATGCCTTCATGAGCAGCTGTGTAACCTCAGGGCCTCATATGAATCTGAGGATATTCTGGTGACTGTTCTCAGCATTAATCAGAGCTTCCTGTGGCTAATGCCATGCATCACCTTCTATAATCAGGGAAAGAGAGAACAGGGGATACGGGCAGACTAGATTGCAGCAGGCTTTTACGGTAATACACAAGAACAAAAATGATGTGGTTCAGGCCGCCTAATGAGTTTTACTCAGACTGCAGAATTGAAAACAGGAAGAGAGCGGCAGAAGTAATAGCAGTGACCTCAACCATTCGCATGAATTCAAAAACCTCTGCACAGGCACTGCAACATTCCACTGCATCCCATTTTGCCTCAGTGGACACGTTTTCCCTCACATACCACAATACCTGCTATATCATTGCTTAATGAGGGGCAGGTGGTCAGTGTGTGTGTGTGTCAGACAGTCAGTCTGACTTCATCTGCTCAGGAGGATCTCGAGGGACCACTGCAGCATGTAAGGTGAGGGTCATGTGACTGTTCCGAGGTTGCCGAGCTAGCTAGCAAAGGAAAGCTACGCTGTGCTTCCTGCTGGCCTGAAAGGATAAGGCTGGCGGTATCTTATTTTTGTTATTCTCAGCAAATCCCCTCAAAGGTGCAAAACCAATCTGTTATTCTGTCTTTCAATACTTTCCAACTTTTCTAGAGTGTTGCACGTTGCTCAGCCCCAAACCATTTGTTCCTACTGCGGATGTAAATCTTGTAAAATGTCACAAACATGCATATAACTCAAAGAGGAGCGCTTTTGTTGGGGACTATTTTCAGCCATGGATTTGGTGCACTACTGAGTATTCACGGCTGCGTGATTCACTCAAATTAAACTACAGCGCCCATGTTCATTGCAATGAAGGAACATGTCAGCCAGTGCAACACCGTGGCTAATTGATGTGTTTTTGGACAACAATGGAGCTCTATGGCACAGAGGAATAAGCTAAATTAGGCTACACAGACAATGATTGTTGTTAGATTTAGTCTTTTTGAGGGATTTACAACATCAGCAGACTTATCCTTCAACTCATACACGCAATTATCCATGAGAGCTATTATTACACAGTTATCTTATAGATCTTGCGGGTTTGACACCATTTCATTTTCAGATAATCCAACATCCAATGCATCTGAGTTGACAGTTCTGTGGATGTAACGGCCTGAAAATCACACATACAGACACACTCACATTAGCCAAAATGTTTTTAGTGCCTCCGTAATCATGTTACCTTACGTAAAAATGATCCCAATGACTTCCACACAGTGTGACACGGTGCCATCCATCCCATATGACATGAATGCAGCATTGTTGACTCTCATTTCTTCATCTCTTTATCGTATGTTTTATATTTTAAATTGTGAATTGAGGTATGAAAGTTAGGTACATGTAAGTAGAAGTTTTTTTTAACAAAACCTTACCCTAAACCATATCTAACCCTTATCCTAAAATAGTTGCTGTAGTCTTTTATTGAACTTTAAATGTCAAAGGCAGCTGTGTTGTCTGCTTCTCCACGGACTACCTTTCTCCAGTATAAAAAGGCAAGTTAGAAAGGCTGCCATAAAGTAGTCTACAATTTTCTTTGGCTGTCTTCAGAGGTCATGTGACCCTCCCCTCGCAAGTAGTCCCTCAGGAGTCTTTCTTCTCTGTGCTTTCTCTTCTCAGCACTAGACTACAGTGCTGTATCCTGGGGCAAAGCATGTGTGTCACCATGGGTGGTAGTGTGTGTTATTAACAGCATGGGAGCTCTGGAGAGGGGTCACTAGTGAAACACATGGGGTCGTGTCAGACTGTTCATGCATTAGGCTGTGGCCGGGTGTGTGCTGGAGTGTGTGTGGCCTTTCCAAGGGGTGACTAGGTGGTTGAAAAGCATGGAAAACACAGTGACAGGGTTAGACTGACGAGGAGAGAGGGTCATGTGCAAGGCAGAGCATATGTGTGTGGGTGTGGGGAGGGGTTTGGGAGGATTGAACATGTTCAAATGTGATGCATGTGAAAGTGCAAGCATGGGGGTGAGGGGAGGTGATCCATACCAGGTGTCACGTCATCTGTGATAAAGCAGGGATGAGAGATCGCTGAGCTCTGTCTCTCTCCACCCTAGGGAAAGCTGGGTGTATTAATATCCACAGAGTCATACCAACGTAGCACAGATTCAAGGCTCCTGAGTGTGTGGAGGCTTTTAGTTATCTGTTACCAATACACAGCGCACTGACAGCAAATGCCTTTTTTACAACTGCAGGGCATACAATATAGATGTGGAGATTCATTCTTCTCATTTCTTTTTTTTTTTTTTTTCCTGCCCTACAGACCGCTTCATTTCTCCTCCGGCAGTCTGGATTGCTTCCTGTTTTAGATGGAAATTCAGCAGGTGGAGGTTTCTCATCTCATTTGGATTCCAACAGCAGTCAATTCATTCACTCAAATGACATTGTTATGAGGAGCTTCAAACATCAGTATACGGTGCCATTTCTACTGTGATAAAGTAGGCAATGTTTGGACTTTCTACGTAGCTGGTGAGGCTGTTAACGTGAAATCGTATTGATCCCTTAAGTAATAATCAGCTTCTCCACACCTGCTAAAGGAATAAATAAATAGCAAGCTTTTCAGATAGAACTAACAAGTGTGTCTGTGTGTGTGTTTGCCTGTAGCCCAAGTGTGTCTGATGAGAGGGTCTCTGATTGGTTCACTGCTCCTGCCACAAGTGTATCTGGAAAGCTGCACAGAAGCATTTTTATGAAGACAGATGAAAGACACAAGGCAGCCATTTTTTATCCCAGATGGATGAAGTCAAATGATCCATCTGGACGGAACTGAATTTAAGTTTCGAAACAAAACTTGTTTTTTGCCACGTACAACATTCACTCAAAATAAAGCTACTGTTGCGCCTGTCAAGCTTTCTTTCTCAATTGTTCCATTCTTTCTTTGTCATCACCAAGAAGGACCACACTGCATCGATTACCACGGACTCAACAATATAACAGTCGAAAACAAGGAGCTCCTTCCTCTGCAAAGCTCAGCTTTTGAACCCCTTCATGGTTCTGCCGTTTTCACCATCTGGTGAGAATGAAGGAAGGAGAAGAACGGGCCTTTTCGAGTACCTGGTGATGCCCTTTGGACTTACTAATGCCCCAGTATTCCAAGCCTTAATCAATGACGTGTTAAAGGACATTCTGAACCATGTTGTGTTTGCCTATTTGGCTGATTTTCTCATTTATTCTAAACTCCAGAGGAACACACACGCCACGTCCGACAGTTTCTCCAGCGGCTGTTGGAGAACAAATTGTTCTTCAGGGCAGAGAGGTGCGAGTTTCATGCCAAGACTGTGAGTTTTCTGGCTTACATCATTGCAGAGGGTCAGGTGAAGCCAGACCCGTGTAAGGTGACAGCGGTATTGGAGTGACCTACTCATCTGTCAAACAGACATTGTTTTCCTCTCACTGCCCCCCCCCCCCGAGAGTGTGCTGTATGGCTACTATTACATGTAGCTATTGAAAAATAAACAGTATATAACAATAAACACTGGCATGCGGTATATAATAAGTATTATAGAAAAAGTACAGTCGCTGGTATCCAGTTTGAGCAGAAGCAGAGCTAATCCAAGTGCAAACAGGGGCTATTTGAGTGCGTGAGCACGGTTTTGAGAGAGTATTACAAAATCTGAACATGAAATCAATAAATCATGCTCTCAAACTGAAAGAGACCGGGAAAGGCAGGGCTGTCATCTGCAAACGTCCTTGCTCGTTCCTGCAATCAGTCAGCACACCTGTCATCCATCCACTGATCATCCTCCAGTATTTCTTTCCTGGTTTTCCATCCGCTCATCGCAGAAATCATTGCTTCATTCCGTTCAGTAGCAAGCTCTCCGGCCCTGTGTTTGAACCTATCTCTGTTCAGTCCTAATCCTGTTCTCAGGTTCACGTCCTCTCCCTGGATTCCACTCGCCTTCACGGTCATCACGCTCTGCCTTCCAGCCCCAGTCAGCCTCGCCTTCCCCGCATCTGCCTTCCACCCATCTTCATTGGATCTCTTCCCACTCACTGGCTCCCCTTTCATCTTCCCCTTCCGTGTTCAATAAGCCAGCATTGATTCTCATTTACTCCGGTGTCGTGTCCTGCACTTGGGTCCTCCTGTTAACATGTCACGCTGTCAAGTATAAGTCCAACTGTAATTAAATTGCAATTTGGTCTGTTACAGCACACACGGGGTAATTTAAATTTCATATTCTTTGGTTTCATGATGATGCCCTCTAGCTTTGCATTCATTCGACAGAATTACATTAGGTATCTGTCTTTGAGATGGAGACCTTGCTTTGGTACAGCCATTCAAATCTTGCAGTAACATCAGCCTTCTCTCATAAACAGAGCAGATGGTCACACTGAGCCAGACAACAGCCTATGACAGAACACAACAACCAACATTAGCTTTCCTGCTAAAGTCTCCTTATCTAACTTCCAAACATGAACACACATCCTGCACCATAGCTTGTTGGATGAGCGACCAAACAAACATTCACTTGGGGAATTCACATTAAACAGCATGTGAAGGTACCTGCGAAGGTCACTTCAATCTGGTTAGATGCTGCAGGTTCTCACTCTTCAATACCGTTAACACATTGTCTGCACCTGTCCTGCAGCTACAGAGCAAGTTTGGTTACTCTGTCTCACGTTCCATATGGCGTAAATCTGACACCACACACTGACACACCCCTCCAGCAAAGGAGCATTTCTGATATTTACCCAAATTCTTTCTTCCTTTTGATAATAAAAAAATCCCTGAGCAATACACAAAACACATTCACATTGCTTTTGACTACAAACATTAGATGACTAAGCCTGACGTTATCGAAATCATAACCTATTCCTGTATATCCAGTGCGACGGTAAGTTGCACAGGTGAGTAGGTGCATCATGTGCGCATGTGCACTGTGGTGAGGGATTTCTCCGGCGGCTGACTGTCTAACAAATACTGGGCTGTGTGAGTGGAAGCATTCAGGCCTGTAATGAGTCAGATCAGTCACCCCACACCGTCGACAGGCCAGGGCTCAGCTGAAATTAGCCAAGCTGAAAGGCTCAAAGGAAAAGGAATTGAGCCAGAGTCCATGGAGACACAGGAGTTAACCCACCAACTGCTACATGACTACCGACACTACAAGAGATTAGCCAGGACGAAAGCTTGACATTATGTTGCTTCCTCTGAGCATTCCTCTGCCTGCTCCTTCTCCCTTTCTCTTTTTCGTCTATTCTCCCTCTGTGTTTCTTTATCTGTCTGCCCACCACTGCCTCAGACAAAACCAACAAATCTTACATCTCTCGCCCCCATGCCTGGTGCCTTTTTTTCTCCCCCCTTCTCCTTTTATTCCCCTTCCCTCTCCTTTTTCATGATGTATTTTTCTCCTCCTGCTGAGTTATGTCTGCTCGCATCGTGACCTTTTTTGTTTTGCCAGAGTCATCCAGCAATAGCATGACAAATAGCTGATAGGGAAGCAGATATTCTCTCGCTCAGAGGTTTGGACCTGGTTAAAATTACTTTCATGTGAAATTACTTCAGCCATCTATCCAAATTCCTCCTCTGCAAGTACAAATAGGCCTGTATATATGCAGGCTGCGTATTCACAACGCCTCATTAGGTTATGCAATAAAGAAGATGGGAGAGAAGGGGGAAAAATGGGAATGTGACTGTGTGAGTGTGTATGAGCTCTCTGTTTTTATTTTAACCTGCATCTCACCTGCTTTTGACTCCAAACAAAACAAAGCTATATTTAGCATTATTTTAGAAGTGATCAATGGAATAGATGTATTGCTTTTCGATCCACACAATGATCAAAAAGGTTTTCTCTTCTTGTCAAAAATAGATATATCATTAATAATGAATACATTTCAGCTACAATGTGCACATGTGTTTGTGCCTAAACTGAATATGAATTGATATTGATTAATTTTTTGAATAATTGATTGATTAATTTGATTAATTGTTGATATCAAGCAAAAAATGCCACTATACTGGTTTCAGCTTCTCAAATTTGAGGTTTTATAAAGATTTAAACATAAAATCTTGGTTTTGGACTGTTGGTTGGACAAAACAGGCATTTTAAAGGAACATTTTGAAGAGGATCTTTCAGAGTTTCCAACAAATCAGGGGATTAAAAGGTAAATCATAATAATAATCAATATATTAATCAACAATGAAACTAAACGTTAGTTGCAGCTCTAATCATAAATTAAATTTCATTCATTTGTTTCCGCCCTGTGCATTTAAGAGCTAGATGCCATCAAAAAGTGCATCACTCTTCACACATACGACTAAGAACCTTTCCAGAGCTGTAGTACAAGTGCTTATTATGTAATATTTAACACATAGATATATTATATTACAATTACTTATAGTTATGATGTGAATGCAGTGCACGCATTAAGATCATTGATGCATTTGTTACATTTACACTAAGGTACACCAACTATCTCTGTAGTCGATAACAAGGAGAGATTAGATCTGCTCAAGGTGGAGGTGCAGAGAGAAAGCTTTTACCCACCAACTCCACCCCCCCCCCCCCCCCCCACCCATCTCTTATCAGATGGGCAGAAGCAGAGGCCTTGACATTATCAAGTAAAAAGGGCTAGCTAAGAGCGATCTTACCTGGATTATGCCGCGGATAGGGGCCGGGACATCATGGGAGAAGGATCAGGCTGGAAAAAACAGCAGTAAAGATACTTTAGTAGTGTAAAGGTACATAAATAGTCCCACATTTTCACAGTTTATATTGGATGAAAATCTCCGTTGTGTGATTTTGGCAGAATCTCTGGTCAGAAATGCATGCGGCTCACTGCTGAGCTCTGTAGTGTTCAGCAAAAACTTTGCTCCCAAGCTTCTACTTTCATATGATAGCCACAGCACTTGACAGGGATTATTCATGTGAATTATGCTAGTTTGCAGATTGAGTCCATAAACCATTGAGGTAAACAGTCAAGCATTAGCAATTCCAGAAGCTGTTTACATGGAAGCGTACAGTGATGCGTGTTGAGCTCATTTGAATAAATTCAAAGATTATGTTGACAAGTGTTTGGCAATGATAGACATGAATTGTAAGGAAGTGGTGAGAGCTATAAGTGTGTATGTGTATGTGTGCGTGTGCATCCATGGGTGTGCGTGCACACAAGCGTGCGTCAATGATATTAATGAGTGTATTCAAAAGATGGATTTAAATTGCTGGGGCAGGCAGACGGCAGAAGAGCTCATCGGTTTGTCAAAAGCACACACAAGCAGCGGAGACAAACAGCGTCACTCAACACACCCCCCTCCACCCCCCCACCCACCCCTTCAGAAACAACAATTAAGTGGTTGAGCCGGCAGTGGTAATGCTGTCAGGCAACTGAGGGTTTCTGTAATGCTACGTAATTAATCTCTGCAAATCAAATCGATGGTAATTTTGCTCGCATAGCAATCAGATTTGGGGCTTCAAACTGTGACACAATATCCAGCTTGTGAGCTGAAATGGCTCGTTTCTCACAGCAATCACACAAGCTCGTCCATATGCTCACAGTGCGTCTGAAAGAGGGAGATGGACGATGGATGGAGGGACGGATGGAAGGAGGAGAATGCAGAGGAGGGGAATGTGGTGCGAAAGTATGACACAGCAGTAGTGAGGGGGTGTCTTAGAAGAGGCACAAAATGACACTGGACACAGCTTCAGTATGTTTCCTTTCTTCTAGAGGCCGTTGCATAGCCCTGAGCAAATGTTAACAATTAGAAGACATCAAATAAAATCTTGATGAAGACTGAAAATCTGAGAGATCAGGATCAAAAGTGCTCTGCTCTAAGGCCTGACTATGCTGCTACCCATATACAGAATGGCTACCTAACATGACACGAGTCCTGTGCCTTTGTCAGTTTATATTAAACACGTAATCACGTATATTAAACACGTAATGCAATGCAGGAATACATTTACAATAAAGTATCTGGGGTCACACCTATAGTATATGGAGAGTAAATCCTCACTCAGACACATTCACGAGCGCCAAACCTGAGTAGTGACAATGCCAATTAATCAACAACGACGTGATGCCGGCACACAAATTTGAGAGGAAATATAATTTGTTATGGACTGAATAAATGTAATGCTGAGTAAAATAGTCACGATATGAAACAATACAAAGTAATAACTCATGCAGGCACATTAAAGGCAGCCTGAGCTCTTTTAAATTGTGATTTACAGTGTTGTGCGTTATCACAACAGATATGCGCTGAGAAATCCATTCTTTGTCTCCACTGGATACAGTGTGATCTCCAACAGAGGATTTCACTGGGAGGATGCAAAGTTAATGTACGCACACGTGAAAAACGACTAAGTCTGACAGAAAAATCATTTACACTACATCAGTAAGTGAGCAGCAGAATCTTAAAAGGGTTCACCAACAAGAGAGGGAGAGAATAAGCCTGATTGGGTACATGTAACCTCTGCTTCCACGATTTTCATTATGTGTTTTTAAAGTGCGAAGGGGTGGTTTATAGGATTAAGATACAATTTATGTCGTCATTAATAGGACTGCAGTGTCATGGATTAATTGAATCCCTCTGATGAAAATGTCCTGAGCATCACATACCGTACTTCTAAAGATTGCTCTTAATCAAGATTATTAGCTTAAAAGGCACCTTGAACCAGCCGGATTAGATTTTTACGTTCCTTGCAGATTAATTTATATTCTAAATATTAAAAACAGGGGTGCCAATACCACGGTCCTGGTATCGTGCAGGCTGTCTCACTCGCTCATAGTTTATATCCACATCTAATCGAGGACAGAGCCATTATTAGTCTTGTCACACCTGTGAATTTTTTCTTTATTTTTGCGACATGAAATCAAAATTACAGACAGGTGAATTTTTCACTGTGTCCCAGTTCAGGGGCTGGATCCTCTGAAAGCTGCATTTCTTCACTGAAAAGGCACAAAGGGTGAAAAAGCCGTGTCCCATTTCAACGGCTCAACGGAGAACACAACTGGGTTATCCTTTGCAATTGTCAGTATCCCAAAATCTATTGCGTGCTGGTCAGTTATATCAGAGCATTTGTGTTGATCCTGGGCCATGTAGTGTGTTTGCCATGTGGTCATCAGTTACTAGTGAATATGTCATGTTAAACTACTGTACGTAAATGAAAATACCACTGTGGGTTTCTCTAATGGGTTTTTAACAGACTTGCCACAGTAGGAAAAGCACAGGTGTCTCTAATAACATGAATTATGGCTCTGGTCTATTCAGGTGTCCCAGTAAGCCATAACAGTGTGACAGCGAGCCAGCAAGCACAATATCGGGACCCTGAAACTGAAACTGCTAAATAGGAATTTAGCAAGTATTATTTTTTATTATTTCCACCTGTGCTTTTACTGTGACATGTCAACATGTCTCCTGTGAAAGAGGCCTATTGTGTCGAGACCATCCCTCTTACCTACTTCAAGGCACAGTCACGACTCACAGTGCAAACCAGAGTAAAATGAAGTTTCCCCCAATTTTACAACAGTTAGTGAGGCAAATGTGTTGATATAAAACTTGTAGAAGAACAAATGATAATGGCATAATGAGAAGGTTAATGAAAACGCACATAGCTAGCTGTTAAAGCAAAGCAATGCCTGATGCGGTACCGCAGGACACCACGCTAAGTGTATTCTCCAAGCACTTTGCGTGTGCATAAATCAACATACAGTACTGTTTGGTCACAAGCACATTTGGAATGTGTCGTACGAGGAGTACACGATGCAGTTAAAACATGCCACATCCTTCTTTCACATTTACAGAGCGAGAAGCAGCTGGCTGGGAACCTATGGTACTGTTCAGTTTGAAATGAATCTTTGATGGTACATGAAAGCTTGTAGACAGAGAGAGGACATGGAAGGGCAACATGCTAGAGTACTATACTTGTATGCAACAAGCTCCAGCCTGAGACATACCGGAGCCCAAAGGCTGGCAAAGCTCACAGACTCTTCTAGTCTTTGGTTCTTAAAAGAGCACATGTTCAAATGGGTCGAGATGACAGAGGGATGCTCAGTAAGAGGGAACAGATAAAAAAAAAAAAGTGAGGGCACAAAACGCTCAAAGCAGAGCACTAACCTTGTCCAAATGATGCTAAAATTCACAAAAGGACAGGTTGATTTTCTCTTCTGTCACTTCGTTGCACTCTGATGTCAGAGAGGAACAGGACAGATGACAGGAAGCACTAAAATGTCTCCTGACAAGAAAAGCTTTTATCTCAGACTCCCTCTTGCAGATGTGCATGCACACCACACAGCCCAGCAGTTACAGACACCACACCCCGATGGAGATATGTGGCCGCTCAATGTTAGCGAGCAAGTGCGTTTCGATGAAGAGCAGGGAGGTTGCAAAATAGAATCCATGGAGATTGAACAGGGCTTCAAAATTCAGTGCTGTGTGCGTGGGTGTGAATCCCACTGAAATTAAAATGCCACCATGGGTTTTAATCGAGAGCTTAATTGTGGCGCTGCTCAAACTGTCAGTGACGTAACAAGACTGTTTTTTCTTCTATTGAGATCTAATACTTAATGTCAATAATACATCCGTGCAGTTGACTTGTAGTCAGTGTGCATGTGGAAAACATTCTGAAGGGAACAAACCTTTAAATAAGAGCCCGAACAGATGGTTTGGTATTAAGCTTGACATACTTGACATAGACTTTTCTCCATCAATAGATTACCAGCTCTTCTTGATACATCCTTATTACAATAAGGACCCTATAGTTCGTATTTTCTATTTACAAGCAGATAGCAAAAAACGCATCCTGTTCAGGTCAGTGATCTGTCCAGCGATGGTTTCACCACCTCTGGCATGTTTTTGCTTACTTGCCTGTCCAAGTCAATGTCTCAAACTGCTCTTGCGAATTCAAAGTAATTCTTCCGCTAAGTTCCCCTGTACACCTATAAAATAATGGCATTTATTGCTTAATCAACAGACCGTTAAGTAGCCTCTACAGACAAACAGTGCAATTTAACCAAAGGTACAAAAAGTTTTGCGAGAGCACCATGGTTGAGTTGAATATTAAATAATCAGTTTGTGACATTCAGGAATATTCAGCCACGTAGACACACACCCAAACACACACACACACACACACACACACAAACAAAAATGCCATGACACCATGGGATCAATAGCATTTCCCTCTATTAGCTGCTTAATTAAACCTCTGACTGATGGCATTTCAGATCAATAGAGGAATTGGTAGGAAAAAAAACGTTTACCTCAATTAACATGGAGAAGAGCAATAACAGTAAGCTGGTCCCTGAATGATAAATAAAGGGAATATGCGTGCAGTGGCGTGCATGCTAGGCAATTTAGTTTGAGCATTTTAGTCAGAGGAGGTGGTTAGGGGAGCACTGGGACGGCAGAAATGACAAGATTGGGGATAATTGTGGTGACGGGTCTCAACAACAGCGTTAACCTCCGACAGAGTAAGGGCCTAGCTTGGAAGTGGCTAAGAGGCTTAGTCGCTAATGCAGCATTAGCCCCGCACACGAAACAAATATCTATGCCGTCGCATAGACACACAAATGCAGAAGACAAGGAATATTCACATAGCACATGCACACGCTGCATGCAGACATTATGCAGTCCTCCTGCGTTTTCTCATTAAGACATATGAAAGCCTTCTAAAGACTCATGGGAGAATTCCATTAGTGCTCTGTCAAGCCTGACTCTTTACTCATGCTCCCACCAAATGTTAAGTGTGTTTGCAATGGTTGTCACAGGACTAAAACACATATTAAAGCCCAGCAGGGTAAAACCAGATGGACGGGGAGCCAGAGGATGACTTATAACTGGGGATCAATACTATTTTGTGAATAAAGCACATAAGTAGCCTGTATCAATAAAAGAGGTATTACTTCCAAACTTGATTGATTGAAAGGTGGGACAAAATGCCTTTTTATTTAATTTTTTTAAGAACAGGGCAGCCAAAGAAAGGTAAATCCTTTGAAGAATTCTAATAGCATAAACATTTGGCTCACCAGTTCCAATTCCACACGAGGAGAAAATAAAAGTGTCAGAACTCTAAACTAGCAACTTCGAGAACTTGCACTGCAGTTTTTAGGATGGTGTTTTTGTAAATAAGATAAATTATCAAGTAGTAGTTCTAGTTATCAGAAGCTGGTCCTTCCTACTGTACAGTTACAATAAACAGACACTGGAGTAATTAAACCTATTCAAAATGCTCTGTCAGCTTCTTCACTTTTAATTTATAGGCACATTCTGTGGTCTTGTTAGTATAGTTATCGAAGGCGAATTAAAAAGAGGTGAACTATAAAGTAGATCATTAATGCTATTTCTTTTTTTATGATGGAATATGCCATCTGGTCCAATTTTCTCTCAGTCCACAAAAAATTCCCATTTAAGGCCATAAGGTAAGTTAATGTACCCAGCGATGTGGCATGCCCATTTGCTTCTTGCAGCAAAAGCATGTATTTATTATTGCGCCCGTCACTTCATGGGACATGTTTTTAGAGTTTCCCTAGCTGATGTGTTTACGATGACAGTGGTATCGTTCAAAACCCTCAAACTCACCATGAATTGATAAGAACCATATTAAAGTGAGCTGGCTGGCCCACTGCCTTGATGGACCTGCCCTGCCTGCTCTCTCTATGTCAGCATTGTGATGTGCCGAACATTTTACGAGTGATGACTTTAGAGATGATTAGTGTAAGTTCCTGTGGAGCTAAAATTGAGCACGTGGACACACGTACGACATATCGCACGTTGTAGCTTTTGTCGTCATTAGTCAAACGACTGATACATAGATTAAGGACTTTAGGATCATTTGTTTTGTACTGGCTTCTCTTGTGAAACTGCCAGAGGCTATAATAAGAGACAAAGAAACGCCACCATGGACTGCCATTTTATTTCCAAAACTGCTGGATTCCCTGCCCTTAACTGGTCACATTTCCCTCTTTTTCTAACAACTGTGGGACAGAACAAAGAAGATCAAGAGACAGAAAATGATGTATAGGGAGAGGAAAGGGCTTTGATTTTCAATGTGTACAGATGGCAGCATGAAACAGGAGAGCAGGCGAGCAGAGAGGCTCAGGCTGGGAGACGGGACAAAAGAGTCAATTAATAAGGGGTCGCAGTCAATGTGAGAAGACAAATGAGCAGGCATGTTTAAAAAGAAATGGAAAACACAATATATTTCAGTGAACTAGGTCCCAAATATGACAGTTCAAAGAGCAGCCCTTATCTAAAACACTTGTCACTCTAATGGCATAATCGCTGAAGAACAATTGTCCACACGACGTTGGGGTACGGTGCTAATGGCTTGCACGCCATTATGGCGAGAGACTGGAAACTGGAGTGATTTTGAATAGGTGGATGGAAAATTGAACTGTAATTCATTAGGCAACTAAGGCTTTGAGTATTTCCTTAATTTAAGCAAGAATTTAATGTGCGCTCGGATGAGCTGTCCGCATCCAAAAATGAAATGGATGCAAAGTATTCACACTTGGTCTGCAACGCTCTGTGTGCTTGCTGGCATAATCATTTGAAACCCGCACATTAATTACAGAGCGATTAAAGGTTCTAGCTTCATCTTTTGATCCAGATATAATACGAAGGCTCTAACACCAATAATAATGCGCTTAATTTGAGTTATGACTGGAGAAACTTATAGTTTTACCACAAAACAAGCATTTCGGCTTCAAGGGATACGATTAAATAGAACATCATTGTTTTTAGCTCAAATATGTGCTTGGAGTTTGACCATGAATCTATCACGCATGTCATGTTTTATGTTATCTTTCTTTTGCCTTGAGATAAACACATTTATTTTCCTCCTCCTACCGAAGAGAGAGACTTGAGGCAAAGACACGGTGCGATGCGAGCGAGACAGTTGCATCCCAGTGTTCTAAAACCAATGGGAAGTTAGTTTTTGTAGTTTGGCCCGCTGACTTGGCCCGCTTATCAGCACGGTCTGCAGTTGGAGCTGCAGCAGTGGCCGTGACACACAGCTCATGGAGGAAATTAAGCTTCTCTATAAACCATTAGCGCCCGTTTGCCGCAATTAGCGCCAAATTTCGTACTCCTTCATGTAGTCACAACTCAAGCCAAATTTGCCTGAGAACCATCACATTTTTCAGCATCAATGTAGGCCAGCAATACATCTCTGTGTACACTGCAACAGCAACAGCTAATAGCTCATTTGGCATACGTTTAATAGTCGAGTTTGCCAAAATGTAAACAAATATAGGCTAATAAAAACCACAACCACAACTCTCTAACCTCATGTTAACATTATACTTCCTGTTTTGAGCCACCAAATTATGGGAGCTGTAGTTCTAAACCTTAGAGCATGTTTATCCCCTAAATAGAAGTCAGACAAAGAATAATAATAGGAGTTACAAAATCTTTCATCATGTTGCACTATCAATATATTTATTATTTTGTGTTTGAAGTACAAAGGCTCAAAATGCCTCTTAAACATGGTTCTCATATTCCTGAGAACACTGGCACTGTCTCGTCTTTCCATTTGTGTACATATAGTTGACCTGTGGTGAAAACCTGAGGACATGTCGACATGAAAAAGTCGACAATTTCAAATTGTGCAGGGGGTTTGATGGGCAGTGCTGGGGGTGGATGGGGGGAGCGAGAGTGTCAGGCTCCCTGGTTTAGGTCAAAGCATTTTGAACACTAAATTATGCACAGGAAAACCTAACAATGGGAATTTTAATTACTCTATGCTCTGGTTATTTGATGTGCGCTTTGCATTCCTGCGTCCTCTCTCTTTCTCTCTCTCTCTCTGTCTATCTCTGTGTCTCTCTCCCCCCTACATGCTTGCAGCGCATTATGGTACAGCTAATCTACAGTGTTTTATTTTATTTTACTTTTTCGACACTAGAGCGAACATAAGGTTCAAAGAAAGTAGCCATCTACAATGCTGACCTCTCTGTAAACTCTGCGGGATGCCAACTCATAAATACACGGCTTACAGCTACGCAGCATAATGTGCCTCCAGCAAAAGAACATTCTCCTCCGCACCCACTTCGCCAGTGTGCACGGCACATACTGAGCCATCAACTCAGTCCATTTGCTGTGGGTGCAGCAGCAGCAGCTCATACCTCACAGCGTCTCTGATGTCGTTTGCGGAGTAATGTCGGAAATGATCAAGTGTAATTAAAATTACAATTATTTTATCACAGCTTGTAATGTGAAGAGGGGAACGATTGATGGCGCATTGTTATTTCCTTTCTTATCACACTAATAACTTACCAAAGAACTGCAGACTTTGAGTTTACAGTAAAAGGGCTGACTGTGCAGTGGTAGCCTCGTGTACCGTCACTGGATACAGGTCTGTCCTGTAATCACAGCAGTATGCAGCGAGTCTTATAGATCGCTCTGTTTAGGATAGCTATCTGCTGTTTACTGACAGAAGAACTGAATTTGCTTTTCGGCGTGAATTCTTAATGAAGGGCTTTTCACAGCTAGCCAGCGCTAGTTCTTAAACAGTTTGCTGTACTCATTGTAGCAAGCATCTATTATTCAATGTACTTCATAATAGCTTTTCTATGCTGTTTGCATTATTACGTATGTGGCTCATTACCCTGACTGAGACTGTAGGACATCGGAGCAACAGAAATGCAAATGGCTATAAAGCTTTGTACGGAGGCAAATTAATCCTTATAGAAGGCTTTTGTTTGGGTTACTATCACTTTTCTCTATTCCTCTCCAGGGCCAACTGTATTAAAAGGAAATGTAACACGGTGCAAAATTCAGAAACTGTTTAATATACAATACTTAGTGTAAGTATTATCTAGACAACATTCACTTCGGGTCTGCTTACAGATACTGTTGCCCAGAAGGGCCTGTCTAGGAAAGAAGAACTCTAAGGCAGCAAATTTACGGTGCCATCTTTTAACCATTAATCATTTTCAGTTTTTGCCAATTTCCACTGAAAGATACCCAGATTTCTTTCAAAGGAGTTGACAGATTTAAACTGATCTGAGCCAGGATTTCATGTCCCTCTCCAAAAGATGTTTTTTTGCAAGGAGACACTCTTCACTGTGCAACAAACAAGGTCCTCTTGTGATGAGGAGACTTCTCAGTGCTACGCAGATAATATAAAGTGAAGAATGGAACAATGATGAGAAAATGCCAATGAGTTGCTGAGTATGCACCTGAACCCCAACATCATTAAACTACTGTTTAAATTACAATGTAATAAATAAAAATAGAAGCTAAAAGTGTGTGTATATATACAACAACTACAGAATTTACATTATTTCACATATGTGAGGTAGACCAGACATTGTGTGAGGTACATTATTG
>JAVQJF010037058.1:0-13997 GCA_036023855.1 Gadopsis marmoratus
TGTGTGTATATACTGTTTAAAATTTTTAATTGTGTTTTTATTTAATTTCGTCTGAGTTTTGAGCTGCTGTTACAGTACATTTCCCCCTGTGGGATTAATAAAGGTTATCTTTATCTTTATCTTTATCTTTAAGTTGATTGACGTTTTTGTTGCCCATCATGAGCTAATAGCTTAATAGCTACTGTAGCTAGCAGTAGTGGCAGTGTTTGTTTGTTCGCTGACTGAAACTCCACAAAAAAGGAACAGAATTGAACATCCTCCTGTGTGCACAATCCACTGTAGCAGCAACCCCACTTTCAGTTGTAGTGTATCTAAACCACTTCTATAATTAACATGAGAAATATTAGAGAGATTTAATTAGCAAGACTTTTGCAAGTCATATTTAAGCCCTTTTAAAACATATTAAGGCCTTGCTTTTGAGGAAAGTTAATGCTTTTAAAGACTTTTCAAGCCAAACCAACATTGACAGGAGATGTCAATGTCAGAATCAAATGCTTTGCTCTCCAAACCACCAAGGAAGGGGTCCTTCCTCCTCCCAAAGAGGTTTTATTGTCCTTTTATAGTGAGTATTTTTTCAAGACCCACAGTTTTGTTTATGCTCCATGTATATTGGTCCTCCACTTCAAAAACAAATACATTATCGTAGAGATACAGAATAAATCATGTTTGACTAATGACATCAAGACGAAGGAAATTGAGTACGTGGAATTTGTGGACAATATCCTCAAATGGCTGTCTTCAGCCCATTACAAACTTAATGAAATCAAATTCATTATATCAAAATGTTTTCGCATTTCTTTAACGCAGCCTACCTGCATTTATCAGGAAACACATAAATCCGTATATTTACGCCGCTGAACAAGAGCCAGCGAAGGCTTCTGACTGTGACTTAATGAGAAGGAAAATAGCCACACCACTTTGCAGAGTTCTGCTCGCTTGTAATTGGTCTGCATTTTCCCTCTCTACCTTGGACAACATGAGAGGACATTGCCGGGCGGATATTGGACGGGCGCAAACGAGATCAAACGCAATGAGAGATTAGCATAACAGGCTCATTCATTCAGAGAGACATTAGACATTAGGCCTTAACCTTCTGCAGGAGAGTGCTCATCCACGCGGCCCCGTGCACTGTAGTACTCACGCTCAGTTTTCTGTCATGCACAGAAGCTACGTGTCCCTCCCTCCTTCTTCCCTCCAGCTTCACAGCTCACCTTCCGTTTTTTGCTTTCCTCATTCACTCCCCCCTCTCCTAGCCCTTGCTCCTCTCCTTGCTGTCACCCCTCTTACTCCCTCTCTCTCTCCCCTCACCTGCGTCTTCTCTCCTCAGCGCTTACCTTGTCACTTCACAACTCTCTCTCTTTCTCTCTCTCTCTCTCTCTCTCTCTCTCCCCCTGTTTTCGCCCTCCCTCTTTCCGCCTCTCTGTGAATACATCGCCTCTCCTTCTTTCCCTCTCCGTCTCTCTCGTCGCTGGTGTTGGGTTGTATTACAAACTCTCCTGACAGAAAATCAAAGGTAGATGCAGAAACCACAGCTCAAAGGAGAATCAACACACACACACACACACACACACACACACACACACACACACACACAGCTCGACATGTTTTCCCGCTCTCATAAAGAGTGGTTGTCTTAAAGTGCCACTGCCTCTGAATTGGGTTTTAAACACCTCTGTTTTTCGCCTGACTGTGCTGTTCTACTTGGAGTCATCAGTAGTAATAATCTTGAATCCCACACAGACAGACAGACTAACTGTAATAATAAAGCTGTATTAAGTTACGGCTAATGCTTACCCAACATTTCACATTAAAAGTATTCATCTGGCAAAACATAGAGTGGCCTGCACAAGACGTGCAGTGCATTTGTCACCGAGTTTAGTGCTGACAGAGATCGTTCATCACCATTCTTTTTGTCAGCTGATCATTTCTCTGCTGCATAAGCAGTGATGCATTTCTGCATTTCTCTTTTGTTTAGAATTTAAATGTTTCATTAGCGTGAGCAGCAACAGCCACCTTGGGGGAACAGAATAAAAACAAAAACAAAATAAATGGACCTCGTGGAACCTTATGGAGATTTTTTTGCCAACAGCTGTTTCCAAGGTCAAGAATAAACCTTCATTCTTAGTTATGCCAGCATGCTTATAAACTGGTGGACGGACTGATTTGCTCTTCTCAGTTTCTAGCCAGGAATGATCTATTTCCATTCTCTTATGCACACACACACACACACACACACACACACAGACAGACACACACACACACACACACACACACACACACACACACTTCCATTGCTGCCAAGTGAGAATCTTTGCCTCAACTTTGCCAACATGGATAAGGATAAAATGTTCAGTAAAATGGAAATTTGAAAATCCATCCTGTGATAACTGGCCAAGATCCATCTGCTGAGAAAGATCGTGTGATATGATCAAAAGCTCCAAAAAATCCTCAAACATGCCTTTGTAGTGAGATTGTCTAGTCAATGAAGAATGAACATTCAGTCTTAAAAAAACAAAAGACAACACCTACAGACACCTAAAGGTTGAGGACCCAGTGTTTGACTGACAGATGCTCGCAGGGAAGGAAAAATCACAGCAAGACGTACTTACTGTCAAAGCAAGGACCAAATCAGAAAAAGCAGTAACTCTCTAACTAACATCATGCAGTGAGACGGATCACTCTAGTTGTAACTCTCAACTTTACCAGTTTGTAGATGGATTCCAAGCACTTCAAACTCCCCCAAATGCTGCAGATACATGGATACTGGCTGCAGTTGTGGCCACAGATGCAAATCACAGACAGGCAGAGGGATGGACGCACGCACACACACACACACACACACTCCTAACCAGCTGACTCTAGTGTTGCTAGGTTACTTGGTGAACTAGGTTACTACATGTAGAACATCTTTGCATAAATTTCACATGGGTGTTCATACACCATGTGGGGGAGAGAGAGAGAGAGAGAGAGTTGTCTACTGGGATCAGTAATTGTGATCAGCCTCAGCTCATCTTCCGAGGGTGCAACCGTGTCAGCAATGCAGTAAGATTAGTGTGTGTTTAGTTGAATATGTTTGAAATGCAAATTAAGTATACATGCAAAATGTACATGTGCATTTGCATACTGTATTTGTGTGTGTGTGGCTGCTTATGGTGCTTTGATTTAGGATTGTCATGTACAGTAGCTTTGAGGGCAAAGCCAATGTAGAGATGGGACAACTCCTCTACTTTCCCTTAATCTTATTTCTTCCCTTTGCCTTCCCTTCCCTCTCCATTCATTTCCTTTGTTTTCTTTTCCTTTACTCACATTTGCTTCTTTTTATTGTGCCCATGACACTTTTCCTTCCTTCCAGTCTCCCTCTCATTTCCTCCTTGAAACTCCTTATTAGAGCAAACTAATATCAATGCTAAACGTGCAGTACAGACTACAGAACTCTAATATCGAACAGATGGAGGAGGCTTAATAACACTTAATCTCATTAAGGTGCAGAAGAAATAGTTTAGCACACCATCTTGGCTACACTGGAAATGTTTACATCATTTAATGAAAAGGCTGGCTCAGTGTCTGCTGTGCCACATGAATGAATCAATGGCTGGATGCATTTTACACATGCACACAGATCTACACAGAAAAATTAAATCTGTGTCATGCTGGGAGGTGTTCTGTAACTCCTGGCCATGTAGGGACACAGATGTGCAATGGGTGAGAAGTGACAGAAAATTCTGTGTGCGTGTGCATGTGTGCTAGTGCAGGATTGCCAACTTTGGGCACCTGGCTTGAATGAGATTTTAATGCGGTGGCCAATGGTCTTTTAATCATGCATAGGCGCACTTTATCACATGCACATATTTGGACTTAATTCACTATCAGGGTTTAAAAAAGTATGCACCTTACACATGTGAAGGACGTGGGGCCATGCATTCTAAGATTTAAGGACATAGCCTGACTACACCACCCTGGGATATACTCACAATTTCACAATATTAGACACACTAACCCTATAAAGAGCACACAGGTTCATTCCAGTATCAATCAGCCAAGTATGAACGCACTCACTCACTGGCTTGCTTGAACACCTAGTGGGTTCTGCCCAGGGTTTTTGGTCAGAACAGCTGTCCAATAAACACCACCAATGAGAGAATAATTTAAGAGCCCATATTCAGAGAATGAATCTCTGCTGCCGTCGCAGTGTCTTGGCCTGAGAACTGTTTGGGCAGCGTGAGAGCTTGAGACTGAACGTGAAAGTGTGTGTCTGACAAACATTTGTTTATAATAACAAAAAATGTTATCCAGAAGAAATATGTGATGAAAATGTAAACACATAATCAGAGGAGACATCTATAACCAACCATTCAGTTTGAAACCCACCCCATAATAACACTAGCCTGCTTTCATAGTCAGATACAGTCAGATACAGCTATGACGCCTTCAAGAAAGAAATCAGGTTACCAGAAAGTGAAAGAACGAAAACCGAGAGAAGTACAGCAAAATAAAGGAAATAAATTGTTCACCACGTTTTATCCAAGAAAAAAAACTTTCAATGGTAAGTCAGTGTAGACAGACTGCACCTGCCAAATTGAGTGAGGGTAGCCTAGCCAAAGCTTGCTAGCTACAGGTAGCTACTTACCATCGGACAGAGCAGTAATTATTAGCATGATGGTGAGCTGCCAACAGCTATGACTAGCTAATTAGCTCTTATTTAGATATTATAACTGCATTCCCCAATATTTGTGTGAAATATGTTAGCTAGCTAGAATAAAATTAAAAGATGTTCATTAAAACTAACAGTTTGTGTAGTTATTTATAATAAATCATCATAAATCTCAGGACACAGGCAGATATTGATAACATTACGAACCAAAGATGTTAATACTGTTAATAAAGGCAAAGGATGAAGGTGGAAACTAGAATGTGCACAGTTTAGTATAGAGCAGCAGAATGTGATAGTACGTATAATAACACATTTTTAGGATGTTATTTTAATCTCAAACATTTAGATTTCTATGTTTGGGGCCCAGTAGGTTTTCTTTGACGCCTTTGTGTCTTCATGTATGTATTTGTATATGTATCAAGTGAGTGTGTGTGGTCACGTGTACATTTGTCTGTGTGTGTGTTCACGCATTGGCTACGTGTCTGGAGTAGCATAGGCTCTTGTGTTCTTTTGCTTCCTTTTGTTTTTCTGTGGTTCTGGCTACTTGCTACTAAAACGGTATAGTTTTGATTTTGGAAACAACACTTCTTTGACCTTCATTAGTGACTGAACCTGTGTGCCCTTTATTGGGTTGGTGCGTCTAATATTGTGAAATTGTGAGTATTTCCCAGGGTGGCGTAGTCAGGCTATGTCCTTCAATCTTAGAGTATAAGGTCTGCTATCACCACATGTGTAAGGTGCACACTTTTTTAAACCTTGACGGTGAATTAAGTCCAAATACGTGCATGTGATAAAGTGCGTGTATGCGTGATGAAGTCCATGGGACATGGCATCAAAATCTCACTCCAGCCAGGTACCCAAGGTTGGCAACCCTGAAACTGATATTTTGACTTCATCATGGTGCAAAGACGAAAAGTCTGGGGTCACCAAAATTATTACAATTCATCCTGTAGGAAACATGACTGAGCCAAATTTCAAGGCAAACCATCCAATACTGTTGAGAGATTTCACTCAAATCACCACAAATGCCAACCCCATGGTGGCGCAAGACAAAAAGTCAGTGGATCATCAAAGTCGGTAGAGTCAACTTTTGGGAATCATGAATGCCTGTTCAAAATTAGCTATTGAGATATTTCAGCCTGGACAAAGTGGTGGACCAACAGTCTGACATCCCGAGAGCCATGCCGCTAGCATAGCTAAAAATATAAGGCAGCTACAGGCAGGCCTTGCATAGACGAACACCTTGAACATTTAATTTGTAGGGTCCTGAATGATTTTCATCTACAGAAACTTCCAATGTGTTTGGAGACTAATGACGTGACTAGGGCTTGCCCTCAAACACTTGGGCTTGTTAAAAATATTCTAAAAACAGCTCTTGATGTGAGCATGTGTTATTTTGTCTCAGGCATTTGGAAACATACAATAGCCTCCACTGGCACAATAAAACCTGGAGAACATTGTGGGAGACTGTCACCAAAACTGCCCCGCTTCTCATTTACAAGCCTCCAAAACAACTGAGAAGTACTTTGATTATTCTTTCTTTCTCATGTAATTCCATCACTGCACCGCTTTTGTTCTGCAATGCCAGACAAAAGTAATCTATTTCACTTAGTGCTGAATTTGCCGGCGCTGCACCGTGGCTGTTATTACTGTGCTCTTTTGTGTGTGTGTGTGTGTGTGTGTGTGTCAGAGAAAGGAAAGAGAGAGAAAGCAGAGGAAGGAAGAAAAGCAAAAGAAGAAAACCTTGAAATCCAGCCCCTCTCACATCCAGCGGTTGCAGCTGTGTGCCATATGAATGTAATGTATAATTCTGTTCGCTCAATTCATATTCAGCACAGAGCACCGCACACTTCTATTAGCTCAATATTATCCAAATCAAATTAACTGAGGGTAATTTCATTTCTGTAATAGATACTATCTAATAGGATATGCACACTGCCATGTAGCATTACAATCGCTGTTCCTTCAAAAGACAGTTAGTCATCCAACACTGGCAATAGCTGGCATTTAGTCATGTCATTTAAAATCCGGTACACAGAAGAGAATTTGAGTTTTATAAATTGGTGTTTTGGTTTGTAGCCGCCTACAAACTCAACACGGTAAAAAGTCAGCAGTGTTATAAATGGAAAGGTCTTCTCATTCATCCCAGTCACCATTCAAATTTAGGAATCAATGAGAATTGTTCACAGAAAATGAGGAAGGGAGGGCTAAAAAAAAAAGAAGAAGCGAGTGACATTCAGGTGTCATTCATTTAAGATGCAGACAAAAGAACAAGTATCTCTAAGGGGGGGAAGTGAAAAAGTACTCTGTTATTGGTCCCCGTCTCATTATGAAGTACAAAATCGGCGCAGTCTAACCAGGCAAAACAATGAGACCACACGAGCGAGAGCGAAAAGAAGAGGGAAAGCAGGAGATAATGAAGACTTCATTAATCAGTGCTGATACCAGCCCTCATTTGTTACGCCATTGTTGAAACCAATACAAATTCCACCGCTGAGATGTCCTTAAAAATGCCTGATTGTGGAAACTTGTCCTCTTGCCGTCACACTGACATAATCTGTAGCATTGCACGCTGAAAGAAGGCATTTGCCAGAGCAGGAAACCAGAAATCTCAGCTGCCTCTGGTGAAATTTACAGGCGGTATGTACTTTAGATTCTCAATCAATTCAATGGAGTAGAACAGGAAGGTTCGAATGCAGTGTGAAGAGTGAAGGGAAAGAGAGTGTCTCCCCTGCTGTTAGTGGCTCACTGTGCCTTTGATTTTTATTGAGATGAAAGCTGCCGGTTCAATAAAATGTTAGCGAAATTGTCAGACACAATGAAAATGAGCCTGCAGATCTAATAAAATTGTCAAAGAAAAGACGGAGGAAAGCGTCAGGTTTTACTACGGGTTATGCGGAATGAATAATGCAAGCAAGCACATTCTGTCTTTGGGTGCGGCGGGTAAGAACAATGTAGTGTAGTCGGAGATGTTCTTATGCAGTGATACAGTGATTTGTAAAAAATAAACTAGAAATATAAACAAAAATGCATTAAACAGCATTTTAAAAAGCACCCCTTGATGCTTTTTACGTTCCTTGAATACCTTATTCTCACTCAGGTACTTACAGTAAGAAAGTACATTTGCACCCGCAATCGACTGATGCGCTAAGACTAAGACATAAAGATGCTACAATATCTCTATGCTGTGGCCTTCTTTGAAGCCAAAAACCACTGAACAGTAATCCAGAACTAGACGTCATTTTCAAGAAGGACACAGTTGCCTCCACCTGCATTGCTTCAATTACTTTGACAAATTTTGTGCTGGTGGCTTGTATCATGTCCCGACAGTGACAGTTACATCGACAGGACTGTGTTATCTTGACGGTGTCTGCCTGTATCCACTGGAGTAGTGCTGAACGGTAGAACAACAAGCTGTTAGAATCTCTTGTTTGCTTCTTTTTCAGGGTGAAGTGTGCTGATTAGTTCGGAAAGTGGTGAAGGTTTATTGTTAGGTTTTAGCAGGTTTTACATGTGTATTCCAAATAAAAGAATATCTGAGGACATCTGCCTGTAAATGAACACAGTATTAAAGTATAGGTTTGCATTTTCAAGTTTCAGAACAACACCCGCATGTACATTAAAAGAGCTTTCATGATAGCAGCTTTTTTTATCACTGGAATTGCTTTAACAAGATATCTTGTTATGACCAGTATGGCCATGAGAAACAATGACAGCAAACAAGAACTGTTTCAATGTACAAATGGGCATGTGCGTATTGTTTTAAGACAGACTTGAAAAAAATGTGGACCTATCCTTTAACTTACTGTGTTGTTTAAAGCTCAGGCAAAAAGCAAGCGTTCCTGAAGCTACACTAAACTGTCCAACGTCTTAGAATTACTGGGATGGAATATATTTATCCCCTTGACTGCATGTAATGTGTTTTTTTTGTAGCAACATAGTTTAAAGGGGTATGCTAGCACTTTAATGTTGCCCTAACAATGGATAGACTTTATAAAAGGAATAGTCAAAATCAAAGTAGCAGAAGCCGAGATATACTGACTTTTAGTTTCTAATTACGGGTCAAGCTGGAGAAACACCGGACCCTACATAGTAAATGCCGATGTCATCCAAACTCCACACCCCCAGGCAGTAATGCAGGCTTTCTGTTTCAGTTTTCTACTCTGCATTTAAATATGACTGTGCAAGTCTTTCCTGCCTTGAGTGCAAGCAGCTTGCACGGCCAAGGGGTCACAGATTTTAATACAATGGATACCTCATTTAGAATTTAAAAAAAAAAAGTGAAACTGATAAATACTAATTATCTCATAAAAATTGTCTGAGTGTAATAATGAAATTTGGCTGTGTGCTCACTTGGTAAATGAGGTCTGTTGCTGCTTTCCAAACAAGTCTCTGCTCTTGTAGCCAACCTCAGATCCTCGGATAATCAGGATCATGGAAGTAGTGGAGTGGAGAGGAAAACACTAATGAGTGCTAATGAGGAGAGAACTCATGGAAACAGCCACTTGATTACATGACTCGCAGACAATGCACCCATGATTAGTGTGTTTCCAACAGTAAAATTGCAATGAGTACGTCAGTGTGTTTGTAGTGCATACGTTTGTCTTCATTCAGTCTCTCTTTTCACCAACTGTCTCTGTCTGCATGCGTCCGTGTTGTGTGCTGGGGGATTTATCATTCTTCTAATGTCACACAGCTTCACAGGCCTGCATATTTGTGTATGTGTGTGTTTGCATGTGTCACTGAGCTAGCGAGGATGGTCTGTCCATCATCACCCATCAATGGCGACAATAAAAGACAGCCATGGGCCCTCAGAGAAATATCCATAATCAGAGAGAAACACAGAGAGTTGGGATGACTCAGAGGGACACGCTTATCAAAACTTTCTGAGGAATTTTGGATCTCTGGTGAGTTGGAGACTGAATGACTGACAAGCCATCTGTGGGAAACAGATGAGCTACACAGCTAACACCCGAGAAAGCTTTCCTACACAGAGGGAGAAGCTATATTCAGCAAACGGGTAGGGTAAATCCACCTTAACTCAAACTTGCACATTTGTAGAGGAGCCCACCCATCTGCCGCAGATATATTTATGATGGAATTCAGCTTATTAGTTTCTTGAGGAAAGCCTTTATATTTTCTTTCCAAACAGCAAGGCCGATCTTTCCAGATGAAGAAAGAAATGTATATTCTTGTGCTTTGGCACGTTCAGAACTGAGCACCAAAGATGTCACCAAAATCAAAAAGGTTGCCACCTTGCAGAGGCCCACTCCAAGGGCAAAGTAATGCTTCTACTGAATGTTCACTTTGAATTACTGTCCAACTGTAAGGTAATTGATTTTTGATTGCTTGTAGCTTAGCCGCCTTCTTAATTTTCTTCACATCCCTGGCTGGAATACAAGCTGGAGTCCTGCCATTTGGTTGAAGGAAGTAGGCAGGGAGGGAGGAGGATTATAGAGTCAGATGGGGAAGTATGAAGATCCACACAGGGAAAAACTTACAAATAAATATCCTTTATACTTAACTCCCCTTATGTGGGTATGACCATCGTACAGAGCTTTTGACCTGTACTGAAGAGCTTATAAAACAAATGATTAGTAGGTTTCAAATGCATGTTACCAATTGTCCAATAATAAATCATGTACAGTAATCCCACTGTTGAACCCCAGAGCCACAGAGCAATTTCATTTTAATAGGGTGGTACATAGAACAACTCATAAGTGCTCGCACAGTGGTGAATCATTTGGAGGTCCAAGTGGTCCACTTTTTTATTAGAAGTGATTCTGCAGAGTGCTGTTTAGTCTACAGAGTCATATTTTATGGTAATGGTAAGATATGTCAGAGCTTTTCAAGAGTTGAGGTAATATTTTTCTCACTTGAACCACTTGTATTAATACAGAGCTTTCTCTTTTAACCAAGAAACCACTCTGACTGTACGTTACAGTGATTTTAGAGTAGAGGTGCTGTTTGTGAAGTGTTACATTGTTATAGCACTGCATCATGTGGGTTAAGGGTTTTATAAAATAGCCATAACTCCACCACATGTTTCATGAATCTTAATTACTTTAAAGCTGAACTATAAATACTTTTTATACCAACAATAAATTAAATGTGTGTGTGGCTAATAGTGACATACGTCCAGGGAGTTACAATGTAACTCCTTCCTCAAGATTATGGGGCAATTTAGCTTCTTTCAGCTAATAGTTTTCCAGCCCACAAGCTCTGTATTCATCAATTTAATATCCAGTAGTAGCTGTTTTCAGTAAAAATAATCAGATAAACCCACTATACACTCCCTGCCCAGCACCAAACAGCAGACAGAATAATTAGTGGCTAGCTGGTCGAGCGTCTAGCAAGCTAAATAAACAGATTTCTCTCAGGAGTTGGTGGAGACCAAACCAAAGCTAAAATGAGAGTGAATATTGGACTTACATTGTGTTTACTTTTGTGATAAAAATAACAAAATGACTTGCTGAAATTTAGTGTGACAGTCATAGCGTCAGGAGCAGTCGGCTGTATATCTGACTCAGTCAGTGACACAGCTAATCTATCAAAACTTTGCTAAGGCTGATTAGCCCCCACTAATCACTAATAACTCGGCGGCCCAGGTCGGGTTAACAAGACTGTGTTTTATGCTCATGAATTTAACTTATCATTTGTAAGAGGAAGATTATTTCTTCTTTCAAAAGTATTGCATTAATGTGTTTTTGTTCAGCTTAGCAAAAGGTTACTGAGCTGTAGCTTAACTGCAATATTGCAAAGCTAAGTTATTTAGCACGCACAGTAGATGTTTATTATGTATTTCACCCAACATTCAAGCGTATCTCAGGTAATTAAAACAGAGAAAACAGAGCCACTGGCTTATGAAGCTGAAGGGGTGACACAAAAACTAAAGCTGTGGGAGGAGAGTGCAGACAAGGCGCTGATGTGTCAAGAACGGTTGGTGTCGAGGTTCACGAGCCTCATTAGTTCTGCGTCTCACAGGAAGCTGATCTCTCTAATCAGAATAAGCAGCTTGTCAGAGCACACTTCTCATCATCTAATTAATCACAATCAGACATAAAATCTACAACACATTAGCGCTACCTAGACAATCCCACAAATTCACACACACACTGCGGCCTTAACTCAGTATGACCGACCATGCATGTTTCATCCCCCTCCCCCTCAATATACTCTTCTATGTGTACAGGCATCTGCGGCGCGACCTCACTAAGTTTCAAGAGCGCCATGAAAGTGGAACGATTTGGGCTCATCACATCGATACTAACCCTTAACGGCCTTAGCTTCTCAGCCAGCTGTGACGAGGTGGCGGGAGAAGAAATCTGGAGTCAATCAAACGAAAGGTAAAATCACAAAAACTGAGCATGAGAGACTGGGAGAAGAGTGGAAGAGAAGGTGCTTGGGAGTCGCTCGGGTGGGGAGATGGGGCGATTTAAGGAGCACTGTCAACCACTCGTTCCCATTCTTGACTCCTTGAGGATCAGAGGAAAACGTGGTGTCATTCGCCTGTCTGCTCTTTGATGTGTGCTGTGTGAGAGACGAGGCTCCTGGCCTTTCATGTCGTACTTTGTATTCACGCGTCCCAACCCTGGCGAGAATTACAGTAAGATAGTCATTTAGTTCAAGCTCATCGCACAGTCGATATGGAAAATATCAAGCATCGCGTCATTTTATGGTGCATTAATTCTCCCGGTCATGTGCCCTGATGGCCCTACACTTACCAGTATTCAGAAACACAAAAAATAGTTTATTTTGCCCTTTGACCCAAAATGTCACATCAATGTACAGAATTTGATAGAGGTAAAAGGGTAGGCAGTAATTTCCTGAGCAAATAGATTTAATTTAAAGCAAAAGCAGACTCTAAAGGTCAGTTCACAGTGAGTAGAGACTCATGGTCAAGGGCTCTAGACTGTAACATTGGTAGGAGATCATTGAGCTGTTTTTAGCTTAAGCGAGTAGCTTGTCCATTGGCTTGACCCAATCTACAAAAGGAACGTGATAGTGAATGTGGAGAGGCATTTCCGCATTACAAAACTACTTTTTCTCTTTCAGTTTTCTCCTTTTTGGTTACAAAGCTGGTAAAAGTATTGACATTTATTGGTGGAAATTGTGCTGCATGCTGTAATTGTGAAAAGGAAAACATGCAGCTCTAGTAATGTTTTCTATCTTCTTGCATGTACCAAATGTGGCATCCAATATGTAGGAAAAATAAGGGGACACCTGGGATTTAGACCAAATGAACATAAAAGTGCTATCCGCCATGCTGATCCTAAATCATCTGTTGCAAGACACTTTTCAGATGGCAATCATTCTATTTTGGATTTGGCATAGAGAGGGCTACTCATCATGCAGTACATGCATTTTGTACTGAGGAAAGTCCAACATGGACTGACTTGTTTGTATAATGTAATGTATCAAATAGTAATCTTTAAAAAACCAGACTCAGGTCTGAATCTCTTTTTTGCTCTCTGTGTGCGAGTTCTCCCTTTCTGCATTCTTATTTCTTCCCTGACCCCACCGCACCAGAGAAGAAGACAAACAAAGGACAGTTTTTGAAGGCACAGCTCAACCCCCTGTGAATTGCTTGTGTATTTTCCTATTATTTAGATGCAACACACACAACATTTTGGTGTCAGATCCTCAGAATCAAAAAGCAAGGACTGCATCTTGGCCTGACTCCATTGAGAACTCGAGAACTCCATTGTGGAAGAGACATACATTTCTTCACCACAACAGACAAAATCAAAATGCAACGGGGCATAAAATTGATACGGTTATATATTTCCTTTTGTAATATTCTATTGATACACTGGTGCCAAATATTGATACTGTTCTAAAATATTCTGCAGCAGAGAGTCACTTCCTGTCTCAGTGTGTCTCAATCAAACGTTGGGCCCACTTTGGATTGTGTAGCACTGACGGGTCTGCCTCATGCATATAAAGCATGTGGGCAAGGCAAAGAACAGGATTAGCCACCTCGTTCATCATCACCATGGTTTTGTGGGGAGAAAGGGTAACAGCATCACACCTGTAAATCAACCCAAGGGCTGTGACTGTAATTAGAGTACATACATATAAGAGCTACTTCAGTTACACATATTGGGATTTATTTTAGATGATTGCATCGCACAACACGTCACCTGTACTGTGATAACATATGGGTAGTGTGACGTAGCCCGGGGCGACGTCATGGAGGAGGAGCATGTGCCGGCCGGATGGCAGAGCAACAAACCAGCACAGCTGGAGAGCAGGACTACGAAGCCCACGTGCAATCAGGCCGCTGGAGGAGCAGGTGCGGCCCAGCTGATTCACATCACCTGATTGGCAGGTGAGGTGCAGACTT